>JABEEM010003138.1:0-16156 GCA_013363185.1 Fusarium secorum | reverse complement strand
GGTTGATGGACACACTGGTCGCGAGGAAGGACTTGACGTCTGTGACGCCGAAGGAGTATGTGCACTCCTGGACGGGTGTGACACCAGCAGCTAGAGATGTCAGTCCAACCAATCACTATATGTACAGTATCGAGACATACCCTTGAGAGCCTTGGTGATAAAGTCAACATGAGCAGTCTCATCAGAAGAGACCTTCTTGATGTTGTTGTAAAAGGCAGAGTCATAACCAGCATCCGCAAAGTCCTTCTCAGTAAAGTTGGAAAGACCTTGACGATAGAAGTTATCCTCTAGATGCTCAAGAGTAAGAGCGTAGTTGAGGATGACTCCGTCGTTGAGCCCGGAGGCACGCTTCTCAATGACAGGAGCAGCGGAGGCAAGGCCAGCGGCCAATAGGGGAAGGGCAGTAGAGAAGTACATGATGAGTAAAGGCTTGTATGGTTTGATAGAAAAGGAGAAGACTGGTAATGCTCTGAGGGAGTGAATTGGATGCTCTAGGTCGTAGATATGTGATTGTTTTATCACCAGTGCAGGTAGATATACCTACCCAACCGAACTCCTAGCAACACCACATTAGGCCGTCATGATGCCTCGACTGTAATTCTGAATAATATCCCCGCCCTCGATCCCCAGCCTTAATCTCCCTAGACTCACAACATCACGATTCGGCATCTCACCATTCCGCTCCGATCTTCCCGCTGTCCAATCTCCCCCCAAACCCAACCAAAGCTAACAAGAGCCGAAACCCCAAAGTATCGCACCGCCCAAATTTCAGCCCTAAGAAACATCCACCTCAAACAAAACCGAGCCCCCAGATGCCGAATCGAGACGTCATCGGCCCAGAGTAGTTCAAACAGATTACCGAATCGGGCGCGTTTCGATGATCGCCAGGGACCCTCAGCTCGGCAACTCTTGAACCCGTAGTTGATAGTTCGAAACTAGCGTTGAACATCATTCGTGCGTTGTTTTCTAATTGTGGGACGTTTGGATCTCGGATGGCGTTGGTTCCGTGAGCTAGAGAGGATTGAGTTATAGTTTGGGTTTTGGTGAGACGTGGCTCGGAATATTCACCATCCGAACAACATCGCGTTTGTTTAGTTCGAGAATTGTAGTGTTGGTAATGTAGATGTTGCGCTTGGATAATGTGTCTTAGGTCGAGCTTTGAGGAAATTTGGTGTTGATCAGGGGAATTGGTAATCTCTCCGAGCAGCCGAAAGTCTTCGGGACGAGTTTGGTCCGTGGAATTAATAGTCATTGCTGATAGAGATGCTGAGAAGTCGGCATTAAATTAACAAAGGTTGGATGTGTAAAGACATTCCTGGTTTTATTAATCATTTTTGTGTTTTATTTGCTTGGATTCCCCACGAGTTGTTTGTTGTTAGATTGTCTAAGCCTAGCATTCACTCTTTGACTTTCACTCATTCATAAACGCAACCATGAAGTTTACTATCCTCGCTGCTCTCGCAGGTAAATAATCAATTTTATCAGGAATACATATACAATGACTAACAGCCTATGCAGTCCTATCAGGAGTCCACGCCGCCGACTCTGCATCTACAACAATTACCTGCAGCTCCTGTCCCTCGGCCGTAACGACCCCTGACATCGTCACACGATCTGCTCTCCCTACTATATCCTGCACTGAGAAGCCTTTGACGGTTGTATCAATGACCAAGGGAGGCAGTGGAGCTGCTGCACCTACTGGTTCAGGTGCTGCTTCTACCCCTACAGCTCATGTCCCCGTGTCTGGAGCTAGTATCAATAAGAAGGGCAGCGTTGGTGGAATTGCTGCGGCGGCTGTAATGGTGGCTGTCTATATGCTTTAGTCTTTTGTGTAGTGGCCAATGGCGGGTATACCAGTGTCGGTGCGAGCTTAATATTCGATGGGTACTAGTTTCATACAGTGGTGTATGTAATACCGAATTGTGTTTATGGAGGAAGCTTATTGGGCTTTCGCGCTGTCTCACAATTGATATTTTTGATGAAGGCAAAGACTAATCTATTATGCTGTTTTATGTGCTATCTAGTTGGGAATCACAGGAAGAGTGATATAGTTTTGTTGGCGAGGTCCGAAGTGGATATGGTTCGAACCTTGGAAGACTTCAGGTGATCTAAAACAAGTTAGCAATGTGCACAAAAGTCTCAAATATTCAAGCTTACCTGTCAACCGGGTCGTTGTGCAAGAAAACACCCGACCCCTGAGTATCCCCCGACGACACCTCAAACACCAACTTACCCCCTTTATCAACAATAACATTCGTAGGCCAGACCTCAATGTCAACGGCATAGATCTCACCCTGTATCACAGGCTGAACATCCTTGCTGGTGTAGTTTCTGTGAGGAAGCCACTCGCGGTGCTTGGGGTGTTCTGAATCAACCTTGCGCAGCGACACGCGAAGCCAGCCCTTCGTTAGGGGAACGGGATCACCTGCTGTGCCAGTATAGAAGACTTCTTGGCCCGAGGGATCGAAGTGACGGAGTGTGACAAACAGATCGATGTCACTGGGTGTAGGGCCAGAAGGATCAGGAGAGACTGAGACATTGAGATGAGCGACAATGTGCCCCGTGATCTCTGTCTCAGCCTCAAAAGCGGGAGTTGAAAACTGGACTAGCTCAGGCTTTTCCAGCGTTCCGAGAGCCTTGTAGATTATCTTCTTGCGCTCTGCCTTGGGTTCATCCCAGCTTAGACCTTGTTCAGGCGTGAGGAAGAGCTTCTTGTACTGGGTTCGCGCAATAGGCCACTCGTTCTCTTCCCTTCGAGGATAAGCCTTCTCCTTCTCGGCGTCGTTGAATCCAACGTTGCCCTTTCGAAGAACAAGACTCACGGGAGCGACCTTGCCTTCTTCAGACCAGCCAACACGGTCTTCGCCTTTGAGGAAAGCATCGAGGAAACTTCGTTGGATTTCAACTTCTTCCTCGTAGTAGAAGGGGAGATCGTGACGACCTGTGATGAGGCGGAGATATTTGAACTTTGAACCAGCGTGGGTATATCCCTCGATGTTGCCGCGGAGATGGAGAAGAATACCGCCCCAGTTGCCTACCGATAGGAGAGGAACTTCGATATCGCCCATGTCGTACTCCTTGGAAGCGTAGTAGGCTTCATCTCGGAAGCGGTTAACTTGATTATCAATAGTCTGATCCTGTCTGTTGGCCTCAAGCTCTTCTTCGGGTAGATCACCCTCGATGGTATCAGGACCCCAGTTCCTAGCATTTCGACCTGGTCGACCGTACTGATTCGTAATGACCTGACGGTTCCACCAAAACTTGATGAAACCATTTGACAAGATACCGCCATGTCTGCACCGATCTCGGTAATAATCTGACATGCCTTCCCAGGGAACAATGGCACTCAGACCCTTTGGCTTACGGGCTGCGACTCGCCATTGACTTCCGGCGTAGTAGCTGATACCGAGAAGACCGACTTTGCCAGATGACCAAGGCTGCTCAGCGGCCCACTCGACGACATCGAAGAAGGCTTCGCTGGTGCCTCTGGACATGGTATCAAGCTTGCCGGTTGATTGGCCGAGACCTCGCTCATCAGCGCGGACGATGGCATAGCCGTGCTTGGTCCAGAAGCCAGGGTCTGGAGTTTCCCATGCTGAGTGCTGAGACTTGTGCTGAGGATTCACCTCACTGAAGGACTTGGGGTGGAAGCTACAACAATGTCAGTGGATATCTTCTGAGCTGAAGAACAGAACTCACTCTTGATACCAAATGTCCTTTCCGTAAGGGCCATATGTGACGAGAACAGGAACCTTGTCAACACCCTTGGGTCGATAGACATTGAGTCTCACCAGACCATCACCCGCCTTGAGAGGAACAGTAGCATTCTGCTCGAAGATGTAAGGAAACGACTCCTCATCCACAGTATGGATATCTTCCTTGATAGGGTTCGGCATTGTGATAATTCTATAGTGAAAGTAAACTGAATTATGCTAAGACCAAAACCAAAAAGCCCTTGTAAAATATCGTATGACAGGCTCTATTTCACTTCCCTCCCAGTGGATTACTCCCCCTCAATTGCACCATATTTCTGCTCGTCGCCGAATTGTCCCTTCGGTTGAGGCCCCAGCTTTTTTTTAGGTGGAGGGTTCCGATACGGGGGACGTTCGGTTACGTGGGGCCGAGTCCCGAAACGCCTAAGACCCCAGATGCAAGTGAGATCGGGGACTTGGAGGAGATGGGATGGAGAAGCGGGAGGATCTGGGGAAGGTTGATCATGAGACGGTTTGGAGAGTCTGGGGTTTATTAGTTTCAGAGCTGCACGAAATCGTTACATCGTTTGGTCATATACATCTGCCGAGTACGCTTTTCTTGGGCGGTTTTATTGTCTTATTCACTTGCAACCATGACTCAAGACACAGAAACAAGACCTTTAGACATTCTCATTGTTGGAGCAGGTAATTCTAGCAGTAACAGATATGGTTTGTTGAACAGAAGCTGACATTATAAGGCATTGGTGGTTTAACCGCTGCGCTTGGTCTCCGCCAACAAGGGCATAAAGTAACTGTACGTGAACTTTATCTCGGCGATACCCACTTTGACTCATACTCTATGTCTTAGGTATTCGAGAGATCACAACTGGCACGAGAAGTCGGTGCTGCTATTCACGTGGCTCCCAACAGCCATGGACTTCTGAAGCGATTTGGTGTTTATCCCGAGACTTTTGGCGCAAATCGCGTTGAAGGCGTAAGTCGCACAATCACGCAATAATCTGAACTACACTGACACTCCCAGGTCACCGACTATACATATAATGGGCACCTAAAGTTTGATAACCGCCTCGAAGGACCACTCTCAGTTTGGGAGCACGTATGTTGCAAGGGGTCATTCCTGTAGCAATCGCTAACTAGGTGTAGCCTTGGGTTCTCGCGCATCGCGTCAGTCTACACGAAAACCTCAAGAACCAAGCAACGTCCAGCGAAGGTCCCGGAACACCAGCTATTCTCAAGACCTCCAGTCCAGTAGTCGATGTCGATCCTTCAACGGCGACTGTCAAGTTTGAGGATGGCACTACAGTGTCTGGAGACTTGGTTCTCGGCGCCGACGGTGTCAGCGTAAGAAGCCCAAATCCCATTCGATGAGTCATAAAGCTCATAAAAACAGTCGATAACGCGGTCAATCGTGACTGGCACAGATATCAAGCCTTATGGCTCTGGAAAGAGCGCTTTCAGATTCATGATTCCCCACTCGAAATACCTCAATGACGAAACAACCAGGCCTTTTGTCGAGCGCACAGGTACTATGACGATGTGGGTCGGCGATGATCGGAGAATAGTCATGTATCCTTGCTCCAACAACACTGTCATGAACTTTGTTGCCATTCACCCAAGCAGCATCACGTCTGGAGCAAACAAGGGATCTGGTAAGTCACGGCAGCGTCTAGACCACGAGTGCAAAGCTGACATGCATAGGCTGGGGACAGGGCGGCAGTAAGGAACTTCTTCTTGAAGTTTACAAGGACTTTGAGCCAAGGGTCCGCGCTATTCTTAATCTGGTCGATGCCAGCGATTTGAAGCTTTGGACTCTGCTGGACATGGACCGTATTCCAACATGGTATAAAGATCGACTTGTCTTGCTTGGAGACGCGGCTCACCCATTCTTACCTCGTAAGTCCATCGCATTTGCTGACATGGCATTGCTGACCATTTCTCCTACCTAGACCAAGGACAGGGTGGTGGTATTGCCATTGAGGACGCAGCATCCCTGGTGGCCCTGCTCCCTTATGGCACAACAGCCGATGATATTCCCAGTCGTCTTTCTCTGTACGAGAAGATCAGAGACGAGAGAGCTCATATGGTGCAACTCTTCACCAGACAGGCAGGCGAGGATCTTGATGACGAGACTCGCGCCAAGTTTAACAGTAAGTCATCTACATCCTCAGTCACGAATAATGAAAACTGACAATCATCAGTCTACAAGTTCCTTAACTACAACTTCGGTCATGATGAGTGGCACAACACCAAGAAGGCTCTCAGAGATCATCTCTGGTCTCAGAACAAGAACCTCCGCTGGAAGTCACCTGTATCATTCGGCCCCATGCCCAGCCCTCGACAGGCTTACCACGGACAACGATATAACGGCAATGACTCTTTGTTCACTGCTTGGTCTGTCCGCTTCAAGTCTTCTGCTACATACTTGAAGACTCTCTTCCCCACAGACCGGTTCAGCTTCTATAAGCCTGGCACTGTCGCTGAAGCCACATACTGCTGCACTGAGTTGAAGGATATGAAGTGGCTCGGTGGTGGCGGTTACAAGTTCTTTGGTCTCTGGATTCACGGTGTTCAGTATGAGAAGAAGGACGGCAGCAAGATTTATGGATCGTTCCTAGCTGTTCTTTTGGAAAACTTGGCTGATCCTATCGTCACGGGTCGTGAGGAGCTGGGTATGCCTAAACTCTTCTGCGACATTGATGTTGTGGAAAAGGGAGCCAACACTAGCATTCGCTGTAGTTGGCGAGGAGCAGAGTTCGTTGATATCACGCTCAAGGGTCTAGGCGAGGCTACCAACGGACATGCAAATGGTGTCAACGGCACAAATGGCGTCAACGGAACAAACGGTCATCCCCCAACTGTTGGTCCCCAAGGTGCCCCTCCTCCGCCAGAGGAGCAAGGACTTTTGATTTACCGATATGTGCCCGCAGTCGGCCAGCCTGGTGTTGCAGATGCCGCGTATCCTGTCTTTATCGAGGATGGGTTGGAAACGACAAAGCGACAGGTTGAGAAGACGTTGGTTGGAAGTGGCGCTGATTTGGATCTTACAGCTGGTACATGGGATACGCTGCCTACGCTGAACCATATCGCGACTGGGTTCTCTCAGATTCCTGTTTATGGTGTTGTTAAGAGTAAGGTTGAGTATGGAAGGGGTGTTGATGATATTTCTCATGCTAGAAGGGTTGAATAGCGAGTTTAAATTCTGTACACATATTTATTAGCATTTCAAAGCAAGATATCTTATTGTATACTGGGTTAGCTTACCGTACTTGGTGATTTTTGGAGACATAACTATCTCTATTGGTGTAATCAACATGCAGCGGCTTTCGAGAGACTATCTAACGGTAATCGAAGCAGCTTGGAGGTATGTAGATACCAATTAAGGAGAAAAATGTTACCTCAGAAAAGTGGTACATCATCTAGATCTCAGACGGGGAAGAGATCTTTACGCTCTGAACTAGTAATTAATAAAAGTAGAAGTCAAGACACTTTTAATGAAAACAATATTTTATACTTTAGCAAATCTATAGTATGGGATCTCAATATGGCCGAGCAGGGGTAAGCTGGCCAATACATTCTCCAAACCCAACACCCGACTCATATCCACCAACAGATCCCGTTATCCTCACAACATCACCATCCTCAAGAAATCCTCTCTTCGACCCATCGCTCAAAGTCACAGGCTTGCTACCACCCTCTGTACTCTCAAGCATGCAACCTCGACTCGTCTCATCAGAACCAGAAACAGTTCCCGTGGCCAGAAGATCACCGGTTCTGAGCGCACTACCCGAACTAACAGAGTGTGCGACCATTTGCTGAGGAGTCCAGTACAAAGACTCAACTGGACAAACACCAAGTGTTGTGGTGGTGTTGTTTGCCAAGACGTCAACTTTCAAGGTGATGGAGAATGTTGAGGGGCTGGGATGCTGGAGGTATGCGGCTGATATGGCCTTCTGCTCTTGGGGCTTTGTTCTGAAGGGTTCTAGAGCATCGAGAGTGATGATCCAGGGAGAGATGGAGGTTCCTAGACTCTTACCGTTGAAAGGGCCGAGAGGGAACATTTCAAAACCTTGAATATCACGAGCTAAATATGTTAGTATCTCCTCTTAACAGTTTGGCTTTTAAGGCTTACCACTCCAATCATTGAGAATCACAAAACCAAAGATATGCTCCTCAGCATCCTTAGCGTGAAGTCTCTCCCTCATAGCTAACGGCTTTCCAACAACAGCTGCAAGCTCAACTTCATAATCAACCTTCTGAGACGGTGCATAGATAATTGGGTCGTCCCCTTCAGCTGCAGCAGGGTTCTTGAACTGTCCATAAGGACGCTCAATGTCCGTTCCTGAAACGACGATAGAACCTGTTCGGCCTTGATATCCAACTGGGAACTTGAAGAAGCCGGGTGGTGGCGTTCCGTTGTTGACTACAATACGGCCTGCATTTATGACGTGGTCAAGAGAGCACGAGAAGTCTGTTTGAAAATTAGCTTTGATTCAAAGGGGCTGAGGTGTTATTCATACCTGCAAAGTCTTTGATTTCTAATGGTAAGTGCATTGTTACAGCATTGACGTCTTCTTTGCTGCTTGGAGGGAACCCATTTAGACCATTTTGTTGATAGCTCTGCTGGATTTGTTTTCGGACACTCTGATGCACGGACTTGGGGAGAGCAGCAAAAGAATTCAGAGTCTCTTCGTTAAATACACCTCGAGGAAGGCCAACAGTATCCTTGAATAATTGTTCGGCGAGATCATTCAGGAATATCACAGTGTTTCCAAGTCTGGTAACAGCTTGAGGAGTCTTGTGAGACCGAGAGGAAGCTATTCCAAAAGGAATGTTCTTCTCAGTGAAATGGTGAGCATAGTCAGTAGATGCCATCGTGTTTGTTTTTCTTGATAGGTGGATAATCATGAATTCATTCAAATCTTTGCAGTCCAGATGATAAAAGTGACATTTCCCTTCAATTCAATTCTAGTCCGCATTATCAATCGTTAACATATTCTATCCCGAGGACTTAATTCCGAACCCCGCGAAAGGCTAGTCTAAGTGGACGATCGGCATCGGTTGACATGGGGATCCTCCACATCCCGATGAGCACATCGAGGGGAACGATTCCGGGTATGTGAGAGAAATGGAGTCGTATATCCGGCACTTGACATAAAATGATGAGAAGAAATAAAATCCAACGCTTTCATAGACTATCTCAGTAAACAAATTACAGAACCAATTGTTTGTCATCATCAGTATATACTAAATTTGTCAACTCCAAACCTTCACAATGGCTCTCAACGGCAAACTCAGACAAACCCAACGCATCATCACAACACACAATGATGAAGGCAAAGCCATAATCGACACATCAATCAAGCCGGACGCACCCTTCTACGCCCTCCCCAACGGCGAAGCACACTTCGCACTAGGCTACGCCACAAAAGAATTCCCAGCTAAGCTCACCAACAACGCCGACATAGAATCCTACCAAGGCTTCCTGACCAGCCAACCAGGCCTCACCATCTCGACGGGCACTGTTCTTCGCTATGTCGATATGTGCCCTGGTCAGGTTTCACCTATGCACCGCACTGTGAGCCTTGACTACGGTGTTGTGCTGGAGGGCGAGGTGGAGTTGATTTTGGACTCGGGGGATAAGAAGGTCTTGAAGAGGGGTGATGTCTGTGTGCAGAGGGCGACTATGCACGCGTGGAGGAATACGAGTGAGACGGAGTGGGCGAGGATGTTGTTTGTGCTTTTGCCGTCGACGAAGCCTGTTGTTGGGGGTAAGGAGTTGGGTGAGGACTATGGAGATATTGAGGGTGTCAAGGCTTCCGAGTAGATAGATTTGATTTTGGCTTGAGGGTGAGGGTCAATACAATCATGATGTTTGTCCTGTGAAAATTTCTGGCATCTTTCTATTAAGTACAAATGCCATACGTTAATCAAGGTCATGAGAAATTGAGTCTCTGTTATTTTGTTAAAGAGTATGAAGTAGGATATAGCTTTGTAGATACGCGAACTATAGGGTTGATTTTTATAATCGTATTCAAATGACATAAATGCGTATAGGTCTAGCTTTGACTATTTGAGGTGTCTCTCACAAGACAAATTACAAGTGAAAGCATATAACAAGAGGAATACTAAAAAATGCAATAATTTGATAGATGTGATATATGGTTGAATAACAAACGAAATTCAATAGTAAACTCCGACCCTCACGTATTTCAACTTCCGATCTAAAACTCTCCTCCAATCTCATATTTCCAAACCTTGTCCGTAAACCTCCCAATCGACGCCCTCCAATACTGAGCAGCGCTCTTCTCAAGTCAGCTTATACTCACAAAATTCACAAAATTACACTTACAGCATTAACGCTCAGACCTCGAAACATGGCAGTGATAAAGAACTGCTCGGCCGTGCTCGTATAGACCCGAACGCCATTAACATGCGCCTCATCTCGATTCAGCGGCCTGTACGCAGGCACACGACGATGCGGCACATCAAACTCCGGGTGCTCTGCAGACGTCACAGGGGACGTTCGACAATCAGGCGATCCCTCACGGGCTTGAGAGTGGTGAAGCTCATAGTCGCGGAGGATGGAGCTGTGCAAATCGCCGTTTTGGGTGTGAGTTACTGTAGTGGTCGACATGGTGAAAGATGTTTGATGTGAAAGTTGAGTGAGTTTCTGGAGCTGGAATTAACAGACGTATTGGTGAAATTACTGACGTTGCATCTTCTCATTTGCCGTCCAGACTCTACCGGATGATTCGGGGCATTATCGTTTGATGAGACCTCCACTCGGGATGTGGAGGTTTACTACCCCGAGACGCCCACACCCGAACCGATGAGGAATCCGGGGTCCCCGGAGTCAACCCCAACTTGTCCCTCTAACTCTTGACCTCTTAGTATCAAAATAGGGGTCCTCAAGTATCTGACCATATTACTTGATATCTCATATCTCCAATTTCCAACATCAGCTTAGTGCCCTATCACTCTCACTATTCACAATGTCGAAATCACTCGCAGCGATTAGATCAGCAGCCATTGACGGGCGTCTTCACAACCCGTTCTACCGAAAAGATCAATTGCGGAATCTTCATACTGCGTTGGCGGATAAAGCTGTGCAGATTCAAGATGCTATTGCGAAAGATACAAAGCATCAACCTGCTGAGGTAAAGGTCGAGTATTGGCTTGCTTTGCAGGCTATTGCTGAAGCGCATGAGTCGCTTGATCCGGTGAAGGCGACTGAGGATGAGTACGCTGTTACAAAGGGTCATGATGATATTACTTGTCGAGAGCCGATTGGTGTTGTTGTTATTGAACCGGCGTATCATGCTTTCTTTTATGGATTGATCGCGGCGTTGGCGCCGGCTCTTGCAGCTGGAAACTGTATTATTGTGCAGGTAAGTTTCTTTGCTTATTTGAGATAATATGAAGCTCATGGGTATAGGCTCAGAACTCACTACGTGAAACACCAAAGATCGTGCTAGATCTGATCGCCAAGTCTTTGGACAGAGATATCTTCACAGTCTCAAACCAAGAAGTCACAGCACAAGATATCAGCCTTCCCCACATCCGCGTCTCACAAAACGGCTCAGACGGCCCAATCCTCAAGGACCATCTCGTCTCAGACCCCGAAGCCCCAGTCGTAGCATTCGTGGAACGCGACGCAGACCTCCAAGCCGCCGCCAAAGCCCTTGTATCCGCACGCTTCAGCCTACAAGGCAAAGCCCCCTACGCTCCTGACGTCGTTCTAGTCAATGAATGGGTCAAGAAGGATTTACTACGCGCTCTTGTGCAGCAGAGCACTGAGTTTTTGGCTAACTCACCGAGCAAGTCAAAAGCGCCCAAGTCAGCGCTGTCAAAAGAGGTTGAGAAGGATGATTCTGTGAATGTTGTCCTTTCCGGATCGAATGGAGTGATTTTGGATGTTGAGAGCAGGGAATCGGATTTGCTGAACCAAAAGGTTGATGAGACGACGCTTATTGTGCATGCTGTTACGAGTATGGACGATGCTATCGATACTTCAAAAGAGTAAGTACAAGAGCTCTATTTGGTTGAATACTTCTGACTTTTCTAGTATTGGATCTCTTGCTGCTGCTTATATCTTCACCAATCCCGCCATGGCCAAGTATCTATGCCAATTCGTGGATACAGCCGTCAGCTTCGTCAACCACATCCCCACCAAACTCCTCTGTAAGTCTCAACCCCCTTCCCACACAAATCAACACTAACAGCCTAGACTCTCCAACCGCATCATCTGGCGTCCCTCCCCAGTCCGGCACCAACGACATCTACCACCAAGATCTCTTCTCCCGCCCAAAGCCCAAGTATCTCACCAAATCCGCTACCGACAGCAAACTTGACAAGATTGTTAACACAACTTCTACCAGAGACTTAAGTGCACTGGATCAGGAGGCTACGAAGAGATTACCGGAGATGAAGCGTAAGCTCAAGGAAAGCCAGATTGGCTTCTTTGAGCAGGGTATCGTGACCAGTTTGGTGTTTATTTTGACGACGGCTGTAACAGGGACAAGTATTCTGGGATATTATGGCTATAGGTACTTGAGATCATGAGGGGGTTGCGTTTCTTTATAGTGGCGGATTTTACTTTGTATAGTGACTCCATAGCGTTGAAGATTAATTTTCTGGTTAAACCTTCATATATGCTGTTTAGACTATCTATAGTCCAGAATCACAGTCTCAAAACTGAAATGATTGTGGATTTGCGAAATCGCCTACTACTACAAATGGATCTTCAAACAATACTAAAGACCTGCCTCTTCCCTAGCCCATTTCCAAGCTTCGCCAACCCCTCCAATATTTCCCCATGCATAATCCCCTGAACAAAACACTCCCCAACCAGCTCAAACCTCTCCTCCCCAACAGGCCTCAGCAAGTACGGTACATTACCCCCGTCAAGCAAAACAATCAAATCTCCCTCCTTTGACCGCCAAGGACATAGTCCAAACAACCCCGAAGTCGTAACAAAGAAACAAGGCTCCATACACGTCGGAAGCTTATTCGTCTTGTAGTGCTCTAACTCTTTCCCGGCGCTTGGTCTCAGCACCTCAAGCGGTTCTCGTGAACGGTAGTTCCAGTGAGCGCGCATATGATCTAGGTATTTAATGTTGCATGTCTCGTTGCTTTCTGACCTGAAGCCATCTGCACTTTGGTTTCTGGACCAGAATGGTGATAGAGCACAGGGATCGAAGATCTTATCAAAGACTTGAGATAATTCGCTTTGCTCTTCGGCACGTCTTTGGTAAGGATATATGTACTCGATGGGTGCGTGGCTGATGCTCCTGATTTCAGTAATGTGAAGACCTGAAAGTCGAAGAACGAGAGGATCGTCAGTTTTTAGAAGTTCAAGATTTGGCTTCGTATCGCCTGCTGCTTTGAATTTGAACCGAGCATTTAGATTGGCTTGAGTTCGCCTTGAGCTTCCTTTGCTGTCAACAGACCAAGTTGGTCGGTCCGTCACTGGATCTTGGGCCTCGTGCCCCAGAATCTTTACCCAAGTGCGCGATGGTTGACAATGGATCGACGATAAAATAGCCACCGAGTTGTGCTCTCGGATCCACCAGCGCGTAAAGTCAGCAAACACTCTCTCCTTGGACTTGTCGTAGTTGGGTCGAATCAAATCATCCAATTTTGTAGCATCGTGCGTCTCGTTCGCAAACGTGAGCAAAGCAAACAGTTTATCCCGAGGATCAGTCGCCTTGAGATCCAGACCCGAAAGAAATACATCCAGAATACTCGACAACTCATTCGTATCTTGCACTTCGATGGGAGTAGTCGGAACCTCCGTAGTTCTACCTTTGGGTTTAAGGGTCTTCCAAATAGCCGCCATGGAAATCTGCTGCGAGACAATATGGGGGTTTTGGCTGGAGTATCCAGGGTTCTCAAGCCAGTTGCTGACTTGTACTACTTCTTCCCAGGGGACCTGCTCTCCGGAACAATGAATGAAGGGTTGTTTCGCTGATAGAGCTTCTTGGATCACCCAGACTCGGGTAAACCATGGGTTTTCGTAGAGAGTGCTCATGAGGAACGATAGTTGGGTGTTTCCATACCAGCCAGCAAGGTCTATAATCTCTCTTGTCCAGTTCTTCAAGTGAATGTCGAAAACCTCCAACATCCCCTTGAATGAGATGGCCTTTCCCTCATCCTTTTTGCTCTGTTCATGTGCCCGAATCTCTTCGAGGGGAGTTGAGTGGGCTGTTCCAGCACAAGAACATTGTTCGCCACCTTGGCATAGTCTGGAGTTCGAGTTGCAGATATCTCGGATAAGCTTTAAGCAAGCCTCAACGCCGTGGTTATCCTCTCCCAGCCAGATATGAACGACTGAGGCTAAGGAGTAAATTTGACTCATTAGTGTAACCTGTTGTGCTCTCTCTTCGAGATCATCTTGGTTGATGCACACGGCGTCGATCCATATGACCAGAATTTCGTCCTCCAGTCTCAACCGACGAAGTGCTTGAGCAGCAGACTTTCCAATACTAAAAGGCATCCCTTCCTTTCCATTGTCGAAGTCACCCTCGTTCGATAAGAAAATATCCTCTCGCTCGGTAGGATCCCCCCAGCAATACGACAAGGCGTGGAAATCGATGCCTTTTGACTCGACTTGCTTCAGACTTGCCAAGCGAAAGGAACATCGGATCGGATCGTCAAAGGCTCCGGGCTCAACATGAAGGAGTCGAATATCCTGCCTTTCGACACTCAACGCCCCAGCATAATGCAAAGCATTTGAGGTAAGTTGAAGGGCTTGAAGTTCTTCTTCCAGCTCTTTAGGTTCGTATTCAATCTTGATGCTTCCCTCGTTGATGATGTTTACCCAAGCCATATGCATAGCGCGAGGAATCAACTGAATGACATCGCCTGGTCGAAGTGCCTCAATCCAGAGTCTTCGCCTCGGTCCATGGAAGACAGTCCACCTGTCAGACCACTCCTGAGGCTCGTCATTTGCCAGGCGGTTGTTTAGTACGGTAATCGTGCGTAGCTCTCCGCGGCCTTCTGGGCGTTTTACTGAGGCGTCCCACCATGTGAATGAAACTGCTTCTGATCTGTCTGCCCAGCCTGTATGACATGTTAATTACCTCTAATTAAGATTGAACATATTCACCGACCTTGATCACGAGATATTCCTCCAAAAGTAACCGCAGTGACTCTCTTCGCATCTTGCGGCACTTCCAGCTCAACATAGGGCCGTTCAGGACAGTGGTCATGGACCTGAATGGCGTCTTTGCGCTCAACAAAACACGTTTTCATTTCAGTTGCCAGTTTGTATGAGAATTATACGAGTCCGATATGATGCCGTAAAGTTTCATGAGCAATCTCGAGTTATTAACGTTGATGCTGAGAGGAGGGAACCAAATTGTCAGCATACACCCATGCTGAAGTGTCGTTAAACAGCCAGTAAGAGATGCAGATGTTCTGCAAGGCCTGACAGGGCTGAGTGCATGGGCGCAGCACTGTGATCCTGAAGGCTAAGCAGCGGGTTCCAAAATTAGACCTATAATAGCGATTCCGAGAGAAATGAGTGGGAAATAAGAACGGAATAAGTGGAGAGAACTAGTTGAATAACAAGTATATATGCTGAGTAGATAGTAAGGAAAAAAAGAGAGAGAAAAGAAATTGAAATGTATGTAGTATCCATAATCAACCCTGGTATCCCCATCACGAAAATCCCTCGCTAATCTCATGACCCATGAAACCCTTGTCGATGCTCTTGGTATAGGACAAAATCTTAGAACCTCGAACCCAAGCGACAAAAGTGTAGATAAGTCAACCTAAGCTTGTGAGCTCCCCTCGAAAAGTCACCACTCAAAGCCCATCCACTGCCACGGCACCCTCGCCATAATATCAGGCATCTCCGCCTTCTTCCTCGCCTTCTCAACCGCATTCACAAAACCTCGGGTTCTCCAACTCGTTATAGAAGCACTGCAGATGCATCTGCTGAGTACATAGACAAGAGAGTATATTAATAATTACCTTGGGCTATTCTTGAAACCTGATTTTTATACGTTCAACAACTATGACATGGTTTATAACTAGGCAGCAAGGGACATCAATATTACCTGGCAGTTGTTTTCCTAGTGAAGCTTCTGCCTTAACTTATCGGCTTCTATATCCCAAACTCGCCATTTCTAGCACTCCCCTTTCCCTCAACTCTATGAGATTACTACTACTAACGTATATGATAAGCGAGTGCACCAACCAAGCGAGTGCACCAGAAATTCCCACCATCAAGACAGAATATAGCTTAAAATCACAACAAAGCATCTACTTAATTGAAACTAATCGCTATACTCTTCTTCAGATATTAATGCAACTATCTGACATGTTCTTGTATTATGTCCAGTCTTTCTACAGGTTCTACAGCGCCTTTCTCTCGGCAGCTCTGACCTTCCCCGGCCACCACTTCTCGATAATTCGGCCGCCATCTGCGCATCAACGTC
>JABEEM010003116.1:0-14533 GCA_013363185.1 Fusarium secorum | reverse complement strand
GGGTTGGGGGTTTCCAGGGCCGCCATTGGCCGGCTCCTCCTTAAGATACCCGTGCCACGCCCCACCCATTTTAGCACACCCGAACTCGTTCCACAAAATAGGTGGGGCGTGGCGCAGGTAGCCATTGAGTGCACCTCTTTAACTAGCGCGGGTAGAATCTCGGGATCAGATAATCAGACCTAGACCGACCGGGCTGCCAACCCAGACCGACCTAGACCGACCGACCGGGAGCCTTGACCAACCCAGACCGACAGACCGAAGGGGCCGGTCTCGGTCGGTCGGTTTGTTAGCCACACTGGACATTATAAACTGCAGGGAAACGTCGGATCCAGTCCTCAAGCATGGACTTGTACTCTTGAATATCGCTTGCTGAAGTGATGTTCTTGGGAGCACCCCATCGCTGCGCGAGTTGTGTGACCAGCTCCGACTGAAGTTTCATATGCAGAAGTGGTGAAGGAGAAAAGTCTTCGAGTGTGAGACTCGGTGGCTCCACGTTGATATCGCTGTGGTCAATGATCGTGGGACGACCTAAACCAGAAGCAAATTGCCTGAAAAGAGTCAGCATATCATGCGCCTAGACGTTGGTGGTTTCACTTACCAATCCCAGCAATCCAAGATACACCATACTCTCCGACGCATCTCACGTTCAAATTCTGATAACCCTTCGGCAATGGCAGTTCGATGTATACCTGTTGCAAAAGTTAGATCACTGATACCGCAGGAGATGAAACGTGCTCACCTAATTCATGTGCCTCTCGAACAGCAGCACCAATAACATGCCACGCCTCAACGAACTTTGCTTCCGACTTGTACCAGTAGATTGAGTGAAGCATCCACTGAATATTGAGCAGATGGCAGTGGCCGACCGGAATCACTCTTCCGAGTTCCGTAGCGGCCTTGTGGTATTCTACTGTGAGCTTCTCTGCAGGTTCGGAGAGCTCAGCTTCGACAATGGGCTTTATCTCAACATCTAGATGCTGCGTGGCACACGCGCAGACCATGACGAGCAGGATAGTCCATTGGAGTGAGAGCGACTGGTTACGATTCCTTCGCTCCCACCATTGTTGATATTCCTGGAGGAAAGTTGGCGGATAGATGATGTAGTAGTGATAGTTCATGTTGTTGAAAAAGCTCTGAACAAGAGCGTCTGGCGGGTCGTCAGTTAACAATTTCTTGAAGATCTGGTTAATTTGAGTCACTATTTACCCATTTGAGGGCGGCCAGGCAAGACATCGAGTGCATGCTTGAGCTGGGAACAGGTACTGGGATGGACCCAAGTCAGTTCGCCTAGAGGCTTCTTGTCCTTCTGAGATGAATTTTAGTACGTAGTTCGACTGTAATGGCATTTGTTGCCGGTATGAAGAGGATTTTCCTTACTTTTGCGTCGATAGTCAGTGACTCAAAGAGAGGGCCAGCGGCATAGCCCATCGCTCCCAGCCCAACGTCGTCATCCTCATCAGGCTCGGAGTCGTCGGGTTCAACGTCATCCTCACGACTACGCGAGCGCTTCTTATCGCTATTTGGCGTAAGCCCGTCAGATGGTGAGCTCGCAGCAGTCGGCTGAATGAAGCGGCATTTATCTGCGACCTTGCGCTTCTGGCAATGGTTGCAAGGCCATTCTCGATTGCACTGCTGGCAGTGAGTACAGTTACTTCATAGGCCCCGCGGGGCGGTCGAGAGGTTGCCAGAGGGTCTGCAGGTCATCTCTGAAGGGCCATGACGTACCTTTTGCTTCCTGCGATGACACTCAGCGCAGGCCGAGCGATATTGAACTGTATGCGAGCTGTTGTCCTCCATGTTAATGTGGAGTTGACGTGTGGAGATCGACAGGGAGCGACGCGAAGAATCCAAGGATGGGCAGAGGAAAAACTTTGTCGCGTTATTCCGGAATTGTTGTAATTGAATACGGAATGGCTCTTGTCTGGTTGTGGTCTAGTCTAAACGGATAATGCCGCCGGTCTGTCTTAGATCACCTGGTGTTCCTTTGTTTTTGTCCAGAGCCTCGGCAGTTGATTTTATGATGATATTTCAGTGACAACTTATCTCTTCAAACAGGTTGCCAAGAGTTGCAGACCGTCCAAGTAAAAGCTGCCCCTGAGAATTGGATATCGGTCCGAGTTTCGATCACCAAGAACGCCATCATCACCTACATCTGAGACCCCAAATCTGTTGTGGCACCTGAGATGCAGCCAGCCTCGGGCTACACGAAGTTACAAAGCCACATTTCTCACACTTGAGGCAAGGCATTCCAGGCTAAATTGAATGGCTTTCTCATCTTTGCGGGGATGTGACATGATGATAGGTTGTAATGCCAAGCGCCTTTCCGGCAAGGCTGAAATAGACTCGCATATTATTCGCCCAACGTCGCACAAAGGGTCCAGACTCTCAATTACGGGTAAAGATTCCCTTGATAGGACTTAATAAGAGCATCCCACGAAAAAGTTTCAATCGTACGAACAGGTGATGTCGCTGATGTCCGAGCACGTATGTGTCACTATCAACAGTATCAAAGCTCAGACTTACGTGGCAATCAAGGTGAAACTAGTGAATAGTAATCACGAGGATACTGGTATTTGGAATTATTCCACTTTAAGGTTCGCGGCCGGCAATTCATATAGCAATCGAGCTACGCAGAACAGAGCGACCGGCAAGCTCGACTAGGTCTAGGCGCTGGATTAACTTGGATACTCCCCCCACTCTTCCAGATTTATTTCTAATTTCCAAGTTGATCTTCACAAATCGGTATTAATAATGTACCAAGAACTACAGGCAGGGTCGTGAGTTCAATGAAAACGTGGCTAAGCCCAATCGGCTTCGACGATGAATGGTCAGTGCAATATATGAGAAATTATAGACAGGTAAGAGAACATTTTAATGGTCTTAGATAAAGCCTTGGTCATAGAATCCACATTCCGACACTCTATGATGTAAATCAGCCTCAAGGATACCAAGTCTTGAGTCCGGCAAAAAACAATATCTAGATCAGATTTATAGTTCTGTCGTCATTACATTCCGCATTTTTCTTCTTCGGTAACTGAAGCACGGCTTCATTGGTCAAGCAAGTGCTGACTTACTTTAGTCCTTTGTCAAGCCTTGTCTTATATCCTTCAAAGACTTGATCTGCTTTCCGTTTGTATCAAAGTTATCCTCGCTGAGCCAAGCCTCAAACGCCTTCTTAACAAGAGGCCACTCTTCGTCAGTAATACTGAGCCAAGCAGTATCTCGGCGCCTTCCCTTGAGAATCATATGCTTTCTATAACAACACGTTAGCAGGGGTTCTCAAGATAGGATCTTTGATAAATACCTGAAGATACCCTCAAAAACAAAGCCCAATCGCTCAGCAGCTGCGAGACTAGGTTTGTTGAGATGATTGGCTTTCCACTCGACTCTTAAATAACCAAGATCCTCAAAGGCGTGCTTGATAATCAGATAAAAGGCTTCAGTGGCAGCACGTGTCTGTTTCAACTGAGACCCAAAGATGATGCTCCCAATTTCAATCCTTCTATGGCTTGGAACGATGTTGAGATAAGACATTTGCCCAACAGGCTCAGACTTGGGGTCGTCGCGTGGCCCAGAGAGAACAGTATAGAAGAGAGGATCCTCGGTCTTGCTGAATCCTTCAACAGCCTCTCTCCATTGTTGCTGATCAAGGTATGGTCCTCCAAACATATATGTCCAAAGATGACCGTTTTCTTCGCCGCCAAGGTGCTTCCAACTTGGATCGGCGTGAGATGGTTCCAATGGGATAAGAGAAGTGTAGCATCCGTCAAGGGACCCACGAGAGGGTGCGGACGCGGTGCCCGAGGGGGTAATTGGACCAACTGGTTGTTCACTCATGGTTGTAGACGTCGAGTATGGGTCTTGGGTTCGTCTTTGAGAGTTTGGAAGTCTTGAGCTTAATAGTAGAAGCTCGGGGCTCGGATCCGAGGGAACACAGAGTTCGGGACTTAACTCCGAATGTGAGTCAGCCTACGCCCTCTGGTTGACTGCTGTAGATAGATAGTGAGTCACGCAATTTCTGGCAGCCAATTATGGTTAAACCGTCGTATATAGAAACTTACCAATACTAGAAGCTCGATGGAGATACAAAGGCCTATCAAACATTTCGACCAAACGTCCTGCATGACAAGGATTTATCGGGCGATCTGGTGGCGTAGTCACGTTACCATCATACCTAGACGATGGAATAGGTTTCAAGGAGCCTCAAAGCTAAGTTCTATGCTGCTTTTATCATTATATAGCATACCAAGAATTTACTAATTGTATCATTAATGATCTCTTCAAGCTCCAAAAAACACTTAATTTTCGATCAATCATGATGGTCAACAGAAGCGCTTCCAGCATATATGATATACTATATCCCTTCCAAAACTGGTTTCACTACATTCAAAAAGAGAGAAAAATGAAGTCTTCTTTATCCTTTCAAGTTTACAAGTGTTTAGTTGTATTGCTATATCAACTATGTAATTTTAGGCTTTCGTGACAGTTTGTGAATTTTTTATTTCTTACATATCTTTCTAGTCCGCCTTTCAAATTCAATCCTAGTTGACTCTCATATGTCTCTGTATCTGAACATGATAATCGAAATTGAATTAAAAAAAATAAAATAAGAAAAGCTTTATGATTTACTTTATCTCGCTGAGTTGATGTCAACCATTGCCAAGTAATCTTCACAGCCATCATGAATCCTTATATCTATCATACCCTGGAGCCACTTTTTGGAACCCAAAGCGCCTTGCTTGACGATCGAAGGATTCGCCAAGCCAGCAACTCCCAATCATGCATCACAGCGCTACAAGGAACCTGTTATGGCAACGTCATGTGAGTACTACGCCTTGATAATAATTGGTGATCGAACTGTACAGCCCCCACGATGGGAGAAATCCAGCCTTACAGTTTACCAAGAATTAATCGATTTAAAGAACAAGATTTCCACTTGCCGCTCAAACAATTCTTTCTAGAATCTTTCTAGTATCTCAGACATTGATTATCATTTACCTTAAGCGATATCCAAGATGACAGACACGAAAGACCTTGGCAAAGCTGATCAAGAAGTAGACTCTTCTGCTTCAGCGCCAACAGAGCTTCCTCCTTCATACGACATCACTCTATCTCAGTCTGAGTCTCAACAACAAGATCAATTACAAGCCACGGAAGAATTTCCTACTCTTGTTCTTGATGGTACAAAGATCTATTCCTTATACGCCCCCAATCGCATACTATATCAACTTAGCAATGCACCATATGACGCCACTCGGAAAATCTATGCCATTGAGAAACTGCGATACCGCATGACGAATGGTGACTCTGAACAAAAGCTAAAGCACACTGTCGATCATATCTACGACTTCAGGCACGGCATCTCGATAGAATCATACAAACAAATCACCATCCTGGGACAGACAAGTCGGAAGCGTACCTATCCCAACATGATCATGCACCGCTGTCTAAATGGCTGCCACACGATATGCGAAGGTGGCCAAGTGAAGCTCGCTCCAGACTATGTACTCAAAGCAGAATCCTCTCTGAAGGATCGACTGAATCAAGGGAAGAACAACACCACCATATGGAAAGACGAGAAGGGAGAGGTCGTTGCCATTGAGACGAAACTCCAGCGAGATGAGAATGGTAGCATACGAGAGCTTCCAAGGCTTGCCATCAAGGCTAGGATCAAAGAGAAGCTGTATGATCTGTTGGTCACTTCTTGGTGTGCACATGTCTGGAAAGATGCCCAGAAGGATTTGAAAGAGCCAATGAGTTGGGATAAATGTGAGCCACAATATTGTCACCTATTCTGAGGATTTTTACTGACCAGTGACTCTAGTCAAACGGATTGCGTCGACCATGCCAAATAAAACAGCAGGTATATATGGCGGTGCTGGAATTGGCGGCTCCTCATTAGGCTTCTAATCTACCCGAAATGCCTCCATCATAGATGTGATAATGTGACAGCGAGATTACAAGATACGAAAATTCTTCGATTACATCATTGATAGTCCTCTTGCCTGTGATTTTATCCGAGCGCTTTTTTATTCGCGACGTGCTTTGGCCTCGTCACACGGCTCGGCTTGATATATAAAATTGATTGTCTTATCACAATTAAACAGCTTCGTGTCCAACAATTCTTTCGGCGCCATTGGCTTATCGAGCAAATTGAC
The DNA here is from genome assembly GCA_013363185.1 of Fusarium secorum. Taxonomy (NCBI): domain Eukaryota; kingdom Fungi; phylum Ascomycota; class Sordariomycetes; order Hypocreales; family Nectriaceae; genus Fusarium; species Fusarium secorum. The sequence goes on along the minus strand of JABEEM010003116.1, from coordinate 8,375 downwards.
GAGGCTGATAAGGTCATTTGAGTTCAATATGTCTCTCAATCTAGCGAAAATTGATCTCGGTTGACCGCCACCGAGACTCGGCTGAGATATTTATCCTGAAGCACAAACACGGCAAATTCCGCGATTCTTCATGATACATCATTGATGCAACGCAAGCGGTGCAATTGGACCCTGAATCGGATGTCAAACACCTCTGATCGTTTGCACGGATAAATGCTAATCGTCTAAATATGGATTGTTCTTTGTTTGTGCATGGATGCATTGATAATGTTGATGATTATCGACCAGGATCCACGATTTGCATAAACACGGGCTGACCGATATAACCTTATGCTATGCTTAATATAGCTCTCCACTCGTCAGAACAAGCAAAGAGCTCGTACTCCGTATTGTTTCGTGAAACTTCTCTCATCACCTGCCAAGATAACAGTTCCCGCGCATCATCCAAAGCCACCCGTGAAATAACCCAAGAACTAGAGGGCTCGAACAACGGGATCATACCCAAACAAACGCTCGTGTAAAGAGTCCGGTGATGCTTCCACCGGAAATGTGCCCCTTTTAGTGTCCTCGTGGCGTGAGCTAGCCCAAAAACCAATTTCTCTTGGCGGACGCCGGTGGTAATTTAAACGACCAGGGGTAGGGAAGCCAACAGCTCCCCTAGGCGAGATGAATAAAATGAAGGGCCACCCCTAGCTTCTTCAGCTGGATCTCAGCTGTTCTTTTGCTGGTCTTGGTCACGTTTCTGAATGAAGTCGTAGATGGAGGGCAAAGAGTCCAAGATGGCTCCGACAAGTCGCATCGCCTTTTTGGCGCTGTCATTCCTCCTTTCAGGCCATTTCACAGCAGCTGGTAAGCAGACGCAGAACCCCTGAGATGAACAGCCCTTAACACGCGATTGAACGCGCTAGAATGCGACATTTCCGGCAATTACACGATTATCGCTGCACCCGACGACCAAGATGGAGTTCAATCCTGCAAAGATGTCGATGGCTCTTTGTCGCTCCTCTTCGATAAGGATCCCTCTTCCTGGCCATCTGACAAAGCTACGGTGGACCTCGGCGACATCAGTTCACTTACCGGCGACCTTGTCATTTATCCCCACCACGATTCGAAGAAGACGGTTGTCACGGCATCGAGTTTGAAGACAGTCGAAGGAGCCCTTACGATATGGAACACAGGAACTGGGAAAGACCACACGATTGAGGAGTTCGACTTGGTATTCGATGCGTTGGAGGAAGTTGGCAAGGATTATGTTATCACGGAAGCTTTTGCCAAGCTCTCACTTGAGCACAAGGCTGATATCACAGTGGGGGGTATGGCGAGAGTCTACGATACCGATGTGGAGGAATTGCAGTTGAACGGAGTGTATACCGTCAATGGAGACTTCTCAATCGACTCTAACAGCGATATGAAGGAGCTGGATGTCCCGGCTCTTACCTACGCCAACAAGGGCCTTATCGTCAAGGGCAACAATGCTCTTGAGAAGGTCTCATTTGCAAAGCTGAAGGGTGTCAAGGGAAACATGCAGTTCAACCAGAATGGTGCGCTGCAGACAATTTATCTCGCTGCCCTCGAGTCAGCTGCGACCATGTCTATCACCGCTAACGGAAATGATGCTACCGTGCTGCTCCCTTGGTTGTCGTCCATCGGAAATAGCACTACTACTGCGACCTCAGACTTCAGCGGACTTGGCAAGATTGAGTTTTCATCCCTACGTACGATCAATGGGTCACTGACCTTTGAGTCCAATTCGTTTGAGGATCTTACTATTCCTTTGCTGAAGGAGATGAATGGTGCTATTACTGTGGAGGACAATCCTTCTCTGACGACCTTTGCTTTGCCGAGAGTTACATACGTGGATGAACTAGACATCAGCAGCAACGACAAACTCACCAATATTACAGCCAACGCTCTCGAGTCCGCTGGCACAATTGCGATCAAGGGATCGTTCACGAACGTGGAGTTCTTCAACCTGAAGAAGGTTACGGGAGATTTCAAGGTCTCGGGTGATGAGTCTATGGACTGCAGTTGGTTTGATGCTAATATCAAGAGCATTGTTGAAGGAAAGTACACTTGTGTCGGAGATCACGACAAGAAGGAGAGGAAGCCTAGTACTGGAGGCATTGAGGATACTGAGGGCAATCCTAAGGATTATATGACATCCCCAGATGACGATGGAGGCAATAGTGGTAGCGGCGGTGGCAGCAGTGGAAGCGGTAGTGGGTCAGGCAGTGGAAGTGGAAGTTCTGACGGTGACAAAGAAGGATCAAAGGGAGGACTTTCAACAGGTGCAAAGGCTGGCATTGGTATCGGTGTTGCGATCATCGTTGTTCTCCTTATCGTCGGCGCCGTAATGTTCTGGCTCTGGCGCCGCCGTCGAACCGCAGCACCCGGCGAAAAGCGCCTCGGCAGCAGTGGCAGCGGCTCAACCAAGAAGGGTATCTTTGATGGGCAGCAAATGGGTGTCCAAACAAAGATCGAGGCCACCAACCCCAGCCCATCTCCTAGCATCGGCACTTTGAATTTCGGCCGCAACTCCCTCATTGAGTCAACTGGTGGCTTTACCGAGAAAAGTCTCAATGCCTGGAAGACGATCCGAAGAGTTAGTGCTTCTTCGGGCGGTTCTTCAACTGTCAAGGAGGGAACTTATATTCTCAAGGGTTGAGGAGGAGAGAACAGAACAGAACAGAACAGAACAGAACAGAGAAGATGGCGAGTGTTTAAAATGCAATTCAGCGTATAGTGATACCACAGTCCTTTAATAGAAATTAGCAGGAAACGGCCTGCATCTCTTTTCATAGGGTAATTTTAATATTATTAGGTTGAACAGTCTATCAGAATTCACTCACTCACCTCAGTCATTAGTCCACTATCTACCATCGTACATGATAAGGGAACGTCAGCTACGTTACGACCCCAATTAAACCGTTGGACCCTTGAATTTCCAAGAAAAAAAAATGGCAAAGAAGAGCTGAACCACTTTAAAAGAATCCACGCAAGACATTGGATTTCATGTGGAGATGATCTCCAACTTTTCTCACTCAATCACAAACCTTGACAAGCGCATCTGAGGCTTCTGACTTGGTGAAGAGAGACCCACCGCTGATTACGAGAGGTAAGTGCCCCTCATTAGCAGAATCCCTTTAACAAGCGATCGTCGCGCGGTGAAAACGCCAAAGTTGTCGTTTTCATTCATCTTGACAGTCGATCTCTTGCACTTGACTTTTTCTATTGCAATTGAACCTATTGTTGGGCATTTTATACTGCAAAAACGCGTCTCAGCCTCATCGCAGCTAAAATGACGTACCCCCGTCCCGATTTCGAGCGTAACCCACTTCGTTGGGAGTCCCTCAACGGACAATGGGATTTCCTCTTCCATGATGGCGATTCCGGCCTCAACGAGAATTGGCAGCGTAAGGGCCTCCCAGAGAAGGTCAATGTCGACACCTCTGCCAATCGCAAAGAAACTGGTCAGAATGACAGCGTGGTGCAGAAGATCATGGGTGACGCCCATTCTCTCATTCAGAACAACGTCTTCGCTTCATCTACGCAGACTACCAACTCAAAAACCAAAATCAACGTCCCTTATGTCTTCCAATCTCCTGCTTCTGGTATCAATGACCGTGGAGTTCATGAGGTTATGTGGTATGAGCGTGCCATCTCGGACTTGCGATCAGCGCAGGAGAAGGAAAAGGGTCATAAGCTGGTCTTGAGATTTGGTGCTGTTGATTACGAGGCTACTGTTTGGGTCAATGGGGAATACGTCGGTGGCCATCGGGGCGGACACGTTCCCTTCGAAATTGACATCACTGATGCCGTGGATGCCGCTAAGGATGCTACTACTCACCGAGTCACTTTGCGCGTTTATGATTCGGCTTATGATCTTACACAACTTCGAGGCAAACAATACTGGGCTGCCAAGCCAGAGACTATATTCTACACTCCCTCTGGTGGTATCTGGCAGTCGGTTTGGCTAGAGGTTGTTCCCAGTGCTCGGATTGCTGATAGCTCTTATGGCACTGTTATCAAGTCCAATGATATCCACTCTGGCCAACTCCGAAGCACCATCGCTGTCAAGGGACGAAGAATTGGAAAGGGCTATTTTGTCGAGCTTGAATCTAGTTTTGCTGGTATTCCTGTTGCTAAATCGGACAAGAAGGCTCTTCCCCGAGAGACGAGCTCCGTTGGCGTTGAGCTGAACATGCGTCTGTCCGAAGAGCAGAAATCCAAGCTACCCAAGTCTGTCACCGAAAGTGCCCCTCTGGACAACGACTTTGCTTGGCGCGATGGTGTTGCACTCTGGTCTCCTGAGCATCCCCAACTCTATGGCCTCGTTATTCGCCTTTATGATGACGCCAAGAATGTCATAGATGAAGTCAAGACAACTACCGGTATGAGAAACATCAACTGGACAACAGGAGACGGTACCTGGCGACTCAACGATAAGCCCTACTTCCAAGCTCTCTGCTTAGACCAGGGCTACTGGCCTGAGACCTTCATGACTCCTCCTAGCTCCGAAAGCCTCAAGCTGGATATTGAGCTCGCCAAGAAGATGGGTCTCAACGGTTGCAGGAAGCACCAGAAGGTTGAGGATCCCCTCTTCTACTACTGGGCTGATAAGCTTGGTTTCCTTGTCTGGGGTGAGATTGCAAATGCTTATGCGTTCAGTGCTGAATATGTTGATCGATTCAACGCCGAGTGGACTGAAGCTGTCAAGCTGGTTATCAACCGTCCATCAGTCGTGACATGGACCCCTGTGAATGAAAGCTGGGCTTATCCTAACCTTGAGGATAACGTTGATCAGCGTAACCACATTCGTCAGCTCTACTATCTCACCAAGTAAGTATATCGGCTTCGTTTTCAGACCAGTGCTAACAGCTCTAGGGGCCTTGATGATACACGAAGTATCAACGATAACTGCGGATGGCAGCATGTCCTTACTGACCTAACCACATTCCATGACTATAGCGATGGCCCTGAGATCGAAAAGACCTGCTCAACTCTTGAGGGCATCATTGGCCCGAAGGCGGGTCGAGGTGTCTTCCTACCACCTATTCCTGGTGTCGACGAAGGCTCTAAGCATAAGCCTGGCGCTCCAGTCATGAACACCGAATTCGGAGGTATCAACATTGCACCAGCCAAGAAGGAAGATGGCGATAGCCTCGATTGGGGCTACACCACTGCCACTAACGCCGATGACCTGGTAGAGAGAATCGAGCGCCTTGTCAATGGTGTTGTTTTGGGAGGACACTGCTGTGCTTTCGTCTATACTCAGCTGTAAGTTTGATTTGCCTCCTGCGATGATATGAGACTAATGGTATGTAGGGCGGACATCGAGCAGGAGGTCAACGGACTGTACACTTTCAACCGAGAGGCGAAGTTGGATGCTTCCAAGGTCAAGGCTGTGATCGACAAGGCTCTCGGTGCTTACTACAACAGGGTGAAATAAGGATCACGTCAGGTATACTCTACATAGTGCGCCGAGTTGAGGCTGGCCTCTGAATACTTAGCTCCGAAATAGATATGATACGAATGATACATACTTCGCATGATTATAGCCGTCAAGATAATTCCAAATGCCTCAGCAAGCACAAACGTAGTATTTCGAAACCTATCGAGTTGATATGTCTGTGAGATCGATCATGGGCTGATTTATCCTTTGCCATTATTCGAATTTATAGCTATCCTCTTATGAGATGGGCCCATATAGCTATTAAATATTGAACCAACCCCATTCTACTACCAAAATACAGCTTCAGGCTATCAAACGCGGCGCTTGTATTCATGGTCCTTCAAATGATACATTGGTCAAATTGCAAACAATCATGCCTACTATATGGAGCTCTAATTGAGCGACCTACCACGATCACATAAGTTCATCTACACAAAATGAACTTTCGTGATAAAAGTACTGTTAAACTGGTTTTTGATTGTTGCATGCTGGAATTTCATGTCTTATGTCAAGCCTCGACAAAGAATCGGATGATGTTTGCTTTTGTAACACAGTGCTAGTCCTCGCTAAGAACACGACCAGTCCAAGTTTGATGATCAATTGAAAATCACCAAAACAAGACAATTCTGTTGAATAACATGACCAAATCACTTCTCAATAATATCTTAGAGATTCTCACATAAAATCAAATCATTAAAGCCTCGGCATTGACCATGATATGGCATCATGAGTTCATGACTGCGGGGATCGGGAACAAAGCTGTCATATCACGTGATTTTACATGAGATCGGGTCGACTCACCAGACCTGGACCCGACGCTCCATGAGTTTCGTTCTATTTAATTGTATGCTGTAGTCGTGCGCGCTTCCTCTCCCTCGCCTCGCCTCAGGCGCGATGCCTTCGACACGGCCGCCAAACGCGCAGTCGCCCATCGTCGATGTCGACGGCGCCCTCGATAACATCGACACCATTCGCATCCCCGAACCCCACGGTACATACTTACAAACACGCGGAGCTCGCGCAGCTCGTCGAATATACAAAGCTATGGGTGTCTGGCCATGGGACATTGTTCCCGAAGCACCTCCTAAGATGTGGGCCATCAATCTGCTAGAGGACCTCGCCCTTGTCGCAGACCATGTTGCCAGAAATCCAGGCGATACGCTGCAAGACCTTCAATCAGAGCTTCGGAAGTCTCTTGCGCGCGATCGAAAACCTTCTTATGCTGGAAAATTGATGGCGCAGGATGTCCACGCTGCAAAGAAACGATTCGTTCGAACAATGCCTCAATCGCCTGATGCTCAAGATGACACCGGTGATGATGTTGGTACTGCCGAGCGACGATCCGGACGACGGCGAAGAACCGCAAACTATAGCGCTCCAGACTCACCAATTGACCCATCGCGATCGCGTCGAGATACTTCTTCAGAGGAGAGTGAGGAGCACATGGCCTCGTCTATTACCGTCGCCTCAGAGTTTCCTCCATCTCCCCCTGTACCTCGCAACATCAAGCATCTGAAACGACCAGCCACAACAATACCCACGCCGATTGAGAAGCGTGTCCGCCATAGTTCGCCAGAAGGTTCGCGCCTGTCGGCTGCGCAGAGCCTCATGATGTTTAGCTCTCCGATGGCTACGTTCCAAATGGCCACATCTTTCGGCCCAAATGCAACTGTCTGTTTGGCCAATATGCGATGAGTCCTTATGCTGATCCATTGATAGGCTAATGCTACTCGTTCCCTCGAACCGAATAATCTTCAGGAAGCGTTAAAACCTGCGACCAATGTCTTTGTCGCAGCAATTGACGCACACGTCCGGACGATACGTTCCTCGCTTGCCATTGCTCAACAGGAAATATTTCCTCATAGGTCCAGATCCCAAGAAGCTATGAGCAAACTTCGCGCCGCCCAACTGGGTGTGCAAGCGATCCATGATGATATAGCTGAGTCGCAAGACAGGCTGCGACGACTTGTCGAAGAATCCGTCGCCGAGGACGCTCTTGCGCCACAGCTCCATGCACTCCAAGAAAACAACATGTCTTTACCGCCAGAAATCGCACAAGCAATACGAAGCTATGAGAGTCGCCGAGCAGCCAAGAGCGAAGAGATCAAAACCCAAGAATCAGCCATCAATGCTAAACGAGATGAGCTAAAACGAGCGGCCGAGGAACTCGACATAGCGGAGAAGAACTCGAGCGGCATAGAAGCCGACATAAGAGATCTCCAAGCGGCGGTGACGCGTGGAACAGAAGCAGCCCGGTTCGCCAACATGTTCAGCGTGATGGTGCAGCTGGGGCCGGAGGGATTGGCGAACATTGAACAGATATACCCAGAGATTGGCTCTCTACTCGAGTCGCTGCTCGCGTCGAGGAATAGCCCTTCACAGCAGAACCATAACAACAATCATCATGTGCATAATGCAGTGGCTGGAGATGAGGCTAATGGATTGTAGGGATTGGGCACGAGACTAACGTTAGTATAGCGATTTGAGTATTCCTTATATGGCGAGAATAGATTTCCGCATTATCTAAAATTAATTTGATGTTAGCATCAGTTGAGAGCGCTTCTATGGCAACTGGTGTTTGTTTGGCCAATATCTTCTGATTGAGTTCAGGGTAACGCCAAAGTCAATTGCTTAGACCAACTCAATTCCTGTCGCTCAACCTCTGCGTATGGGCTACTATTGTTTTGATCCTCATATCTAATTAGCTCGGTTCCGTGGTCTAGTTGGTTATGGCATCTCGTTAACACCGAGAAGGTCCCCGGTTCGATCCCGGGCGGAACCACGTTCTTTTTGCCATTATTTCGTTTGATGCCCAATGTTTTTGCTGAACTGTACTTTTACTTGAGGTCGCTGATTAGGAGACATATCACTTGGAAGTATTAGAAGCCTTCAGATGGTGGAAATCCCCCTTTTTTTTAATCTA
>JABEEM010003112.1:0-39921 GCA_013363185.1 Fusarium secorum | reverse complement strand
GAGGGGTACTGGATGGTACATAGTCCGCCGATTGAACTTTGATGGCTTCGATCCGTAGAGTTAGACCATCATCGAGAATTTCTATAGGTAGACGGTTCAATAGCTCAGGTACTGTTCCATTTGCGCAGAGACGCTCTGTGGGTTCTCTGACTATCGGTGATCGCCTGTCAGCCTCCGAGAACACAGGCGCCCAGCTTGGTAGATTGTAAAGACGTTTGACACCAACAGCATGGCTGTTGGAGATGTTGGAGATTTCAAAGCGCCACTTATCTCCCAATTCGGCCTCCCAGTTCTCTTCTGTTGCCTTTTCGTGTATTTTCTTCCACAGAGGCAAAACCCATGCTATGAAATCTAAACTGACCTGCCGAAACTCCTTGGTATAATCGGGGACGATGGGAGATTTGGTCACAGATAGGAGGCCATAAACGTAGTCCCGGTTGTCAGTAGCATTGGCATTGGTAGACAAATATAGTGCCAGACGCCACGTCTCAGACCCAGACGGCTCACCAATGGTGCCTTGAGTCGATTCACGCGTGAAGAAGAGCTCCTATGGCCTGTGGAAGATGAACTTGTAATATTCAGCCTTAAGGCGTCGCACATGATCGTGAGTAGTCTCATTTGTGCGTTGCAAGTACAAACTTAGTTCAGCGGGTGCCGAGAAGCATTGCCAATGATCTCGTTGGCGGGAAGGGGATAGAAGATGCAGTCATTTCCCGAGTATTACCTCCTGATAATCCACACTCTATTCCTAAATGGAAGTTGGCAGAAATCGAAAATTGCTAGGTAAGGCTCTCCAGGGTGTAGACTATCAACTTCTTATGTGTTGAAAACACTGCAGTCAGGTGGAAAGAGCCATGAGACTTTTTCCGAGCCCCTATGGAACCGGTCATATAAAACGTGACTAACTTCGATTCTTGAAAATTGTGGAAAATGGTCCCCCGGCAGAACTCTCCCTTCGAACATCTGGTATAACTTGTCGAACATCTGATTTATCTTGTCGAAAGTCTTGAACGCTTCGCTGGCAACTTCATCACTGGAAGAAAGCCAAGCCAGGACCATGGCTGCCGAAGAGTAGATATCCGCCATCATGCTGACTTGGTGCAGTCTTTCAGTTAGGTCATCTTGGTTGATACAGAGTGCATCGGCCCACAAGCGAAACTTGGATGTATCAAGCTTGGGATCTGCCTTACGTTGGATATCAGTCCAATGCTTCTTCACATGCCGAAGGGCAGTGGCAAGGTTGACGGTAACTTGTCGTGGGACACCATCAACGATGATCTGTTGCGTGACTTTCGGGTCACCCCAGACGTAAGAGAGGCTAGTGTAGTGAAGATCTGGTGTCAAGAGGACGGTGGAGAGTTTGCAGTTGACTTTGCCATCAGGAGGGTTGGGAAGAATTTCAAAAAGACGTATTTCTCATTTATCCTTATTGAGGGGCTGATAGAGAGGCGGAGAGGAGCCCGCTTCTGTGCTGGAGGACGCCATCTGGTTAAGACTGATCAACAACTGGTGAGATTGACTTGCAGTTGATGAGGCTGACGAGAGATGAGCAAGTCTGCCTCACGAGAGAGACTTTATATAGGTATTCTGGGTTACACATAAGGCTGCAACTTCTCAGATTGTTTTCTGCTTAACAGAAGGATTACGCTAAGCTATGACAAAGGAGTGCAAGCATAAAGATAACAAGCACAGAGGAAGCAGAGAGGAAGCAGAGGAGCAAGAGGCATATCGAAGGTTTCCCAGTACTTCTTCTAATCGCTTTCATGGTTGAGAAACAGTATGAGCCACCCATCAGATGTTGCTGATTGATCTGAAAGCTTCATTTCAAATAAGCTTGTCAGTTGGATGATGATGAACGATTTCTGTTGCTATTAACAATTCCATCAGTGTCTTCCATGCTCACCAGACAATCTCCCTTAATTTATTGCGCCTACAATCTCAAGCTCGTAAAAGGCACAAATGATTGCTATCTAGGTGGAGGTTTGGCATGTTTTCAAGCTTGACATGAAACATTTCATAGAGGAATCTAATGTCACAAATAGAATCAGATAAAATCTCAAGGGCACTAGGGTTAGACTTTGCCAATCTAGAGGAAACAACAAAAAGAAAACAGCTCATTGAACAAGACTAGTGATTGAGAGGAAATCTGTTAATAGATTGTTCTGCGGATTTCTCGGTATTTTGATGGCTACTCTTGATTGCATCTCAAACTTCTGGTATCTTCTATGATTCTAGATTGCCTATAGAGTCAAATCGAATATATTCTGATCTTGTTGACTGTGTTTTGGTGATTGGCAAGTCGAAAAACAGCACAGTGCCAAACAAGACATACTCTTCACAATTTCACGTCCAGAAACACAGCAATACAGCGAGCGTCGCACAGAAAGATTGGCCGGAACTGAATAAAGCCAAGAGGGCTTCACTTTGCGAAGAAACACATTCTTGGGCCAAGCACTTGTGGCAAGCTAGACAGAATTTTCTCCCTCACAATCAAATCAAGCCAATAGCCCAGCGGCCAAGACGCGTCGCATAAACTCAATACCGATCGGCGAACATGATTGATGGATCAGATAAGATTAGACAATGACCCGACGCTAAGACAGCACTGGAATGCTCAACCTGAGACTGTGTCTAGTGGCTTGAAATGGAAAAAAACTCGATGCCATGCCAAGAAACGTATTACCCAACGTCCAAGCTTGGTTCAACCGAGGAACCGACATCGTCCGACATCGCAAGAACAACAAATCGAAGGATCAGAGCTGTAGCTGTACAGTCGTGGATGTGATGCAGCTGAGATCGACGACCAAGCCAAGTGGGTTGATGCACACTCAATGCCTACGACAATCACAATGAGACGTTATCAGATCGATCCCACGTTCACTGACACATTCTCTCTTCACCCCACGTACATCTCACTTCGCCGACATATCCTCGGCCGGCGATTTCCCACATCCCGCGGCCCTTTGACACAAAGTCGCGTGTCTAATATCCGATGCCCCGTCCCTTCTAGACCATGCCCAGTGGATATTCCATCAAAATTTTTATATCCGCCAAGGAACTTGGGGACCCGACGATGTGGAATGACACCCCAAAGAGGAACTCATCCGTCAACCAAGAAGCTTAGGTTTCTTGCAATTGGACCCTCGAATTACCAGCCAAGAGACGGTGGCATGTTATCAATCAGTCCCTTGTCCCAAAGCAGTTTTATATCCGCATCATCCGGGCTGCACTGTCAGATTTTTTTTAAACCAGAGGATTTTGTGGAACGTTGCATTTTTGCGGACGGCGCCGATGGTTAGACGATCCCTTCCTTTTGGGGGATTGCATCGGCGAAACCGCAGGCAGCTGTTTAAAACATCCTTGTCCTGGGATTTGATAGAAGGGAAATAAGTCTGTGGATCAGTGGGTTTGCGTTGCCCTCGGGTGACTTGACTAACGCCAATGGTGACGAGAGTCGCTAATCATTGGAACTCTGTGTTTATACGAAAGTTTCATTATGTTGGAGATCAGAAACTCCCTTCGCGGGTTAGACTCCATGATGAAGTCGAGTGCAGTAACGCTGGCAGTGAGATAGCATCATTGAATACCAGTAGCACATCCATCATCCGCCACCTTCATCATCACCAAAAATCCCCGTTGCTGCACGCTACGGACGACACTAATATAGCGTATCAGTGGGCTCCCAAACTCGCATGACGCCCCCTCCACTCCCTATCAGATCCTCCGAAAAGTTCTTCACTCGGCACGTTAAAGTTATCTAATCAATCTCGAGTGGATCTACCCTCCCATCCTAAGGTACCTATAAACCTTCCATCCTCCCCCCCGTAACTCCTCCACCATGCTCTCTCTCCCCCCTCTGTGCATGAACTCCTCCTCTTGAGGCTCAGAATAATTCACCATGTCCTCCCCAGAGAAATCCCCCGACAACGACCACGGCCATGAAGTCCCCCCTTCAGCCGCCGACGCCGTCCGGGACATCACATCCCCCGGTGTCCAGCGCATCAAGGCCATGTCCGAAGTGATCACCCTCACCGACCGCATCTTCATCTTCTTCGGCGTCTTCCTCATCGCCTATGCCTACGGTCTCGACGGCACCGTGCGCTACGCCTACCAGCCCTCTGCACTCAACAGCTTCCAGGAACACTCGCTCCAGTCCTCCGTTAATACCCTCCGTGCCGTCATCGCAGCAGCTGCGCAGCCCACTGCGGGAAAGATCGCTGATGTGTTTGGTCGTGTGGAACTTATTTGTATCTCTGTGTTCTTCTATACCATTGGCACTGTCATTGAGGCCGCGGCGCAGAATCTGGATACGTACTCTGCTGGTGCGGTTATTTACCAGATTGGATATACCATGATTCTTTTACTGGTGGAGGTCATCATTGGAGATATCACGTCTGTGCGATCGCGTTTGTTCTTCAGTTACATCCCCGCTCTGCCGTTCATCATCAACACCTGGGTCAGCGGCGATGTCACAGAAGCTGTCCTTGGAGCCACCACTTGGCGATGGGGAATCGGCATGTGGTGCATCATCTACCCCGTCTGCTCTCTCCCCCTCATCATCAGTCTTCTCGTCGTTGGCCACCGCGCCAAGAAGGCCGGCCACCTTGTCGGCTACCGCTCTTCCTTCCAACAGCTCGGCTTCAACAAACTTACCGTCGAGCTCTTTTGGCTTCTCGACATCATCGGCGTAATCCTCCTCATCGCCGTCTTCGCCCTGCTCCTCGTGCCCCTCACCATCGCAGGAGGTTTCGAGAGCAAGTGGTCAGACCCTCAGGTCGTAGCCCCCCTCGTCATCGGCTTCGTCTGCATCCCCGTCTTCGTCGTGTGGGAGCTCCGCGCTCCTCATCCCCTGGTGCCTTTCCACCACATGAAGGACCGCTCCGTCTGGGCTCCCATGGGAATCGCATGCATGCTCAACTTTGCCTGGACAATGCAGGGCGACTATCTCTACACCGTTCTCCAGGTCTCCTTCAACTTCAGCATCAAGGCCGCTACACGTGTCCAGTCCCTCTACTCCTTCGCGAGTGTCATCACCGGCACAATTCTCGGTCTTATCGTGTACAAGGTGCGCCGCTTCAAGGTCTTCATCGTATCAGGAACATGTCTCTTCCTGGTCGCATTCGGTCTTCTCATCCGATACCGCGGCGACCCCAGCTCCGACAACAAATCCGGCGTCATCGGCGCACAGATCCTCCTCGGTATCGCGGGTGGTATGTTCCCGTACCCCGCGCAGGCCTCGCTCCAAGCCTACGTTACCCACGAGCGACTCGCCGTCATGACGGGTCTGTACCTCGCGCTGTACCAGGTCGGCTCGGCCTTTGGAAATGCCGTCTCCGGTGCCATCTGGACCCAGGTTCTCCCTGTGCGACTTGCCCAGAGCTTCTCCAGCTTCGGAAACGAGACACTCGCAGTGTACGCCTACTCTCAGCCTCTGTCTGCCATTCTGGACTTCCCTGTTGGTTCTGACGAGCGCGATGCCATGATTGATGCGTACAAGCATGTCCAGCGCCTGCTTACCATCACTGGTATCTGTCTTTGTGTTCCTCTCATTGCGTTCTCGCTGTGCTTGCGCAACCCCAAGCTCACCGACCAGCAGAACTTGGTTGAGGATGAGAAGCCTGGTGCGGCTGCTGAGCGCTCTTCGGCGTCTGCTTAGAAAAGTCAAAAGTATTTAAAAGTTGTATGTAATGTCGTAATATGGTAATTGATCTAGCCTCGGGCTATTTGTTCAATCTATGGTTCTCTGAACATGCTGTGAATTGTTCAACAGTTGAAGTTTAATTGATGCTCTGTGAGGTCAGGCTGTCTTCTCACCGCTTGTAGGCCTAATTGAGGTTGTTCTGGGTATGATTGCATGAATTGATCAATTGTTATGCACAGCAAGACCCGCCCAAAGACTTCGTCCATCTCGAGGCCCAATCATCATCAGCTCTGTGTACAAGCCAGGTTCTTCTAATATTCTAATCGAAGCGGCCGAAGCTGCATTTGACGTTAACAGAAACAGACTCAAACCCAATTGATCGCCTCCAAATTGATGCACTACTACACTCGATTCATTTTGACAGTACTGACAATGCCTGTCAAGAATCCTCAGCTGAAAAATGGCCAAGAACTGATATATTCTGTGATATCCAACACGTACCTGCATCTCCCCATCAATCACCAATCATCCCCAAGAATGTCGTCCCGCTGCAAGACACCTCATCTCATCACACTGCAAGGAACAAGCTTATCCTCTCGTCCAACCCACGAAAATGCCAAATCATCCCGTCAATACCCTCAAACCACGGAGCTTTTATTCCAGTCTCCTATTCCCCAGCTCATCTTTATCGCCTCATTATCGTCTACATATCATCAAGACATCCCGTCCCTTGACCCAACTCCTCTTAACCAATCCATTCTCTTCCCCAACGGTCGCATCAACGGGCTTCCTCGTATTCTGCATGTAAGAAAAAACCTCCGAAGATACCGTTTCTCGCACAGCATGTGGTTCGTAAGCCATTGTGGCACGTGTTGATAAGGTTCTCATCTAAGAGTACGAGATTTCCCACCCAAACTGTAGTTATTTAAAACTGATTCAAGGATGATCCTTTCTCTGTGGCTTGCGATATTGACGGGCCTCAAAAATATCTGGGAATATATGGGTCTCGTCAGCCGATCTTAATCTGTGAGGAGTGGTGTTTCATGCTGTGCTACACCAAAAGTTGAAATGGCTTACGCCGCAGCTTGGCTGCACTGAGACCTCGAGAAGTCATTCTTTCGAGCTTGATACGTGTAAAATGGGTATATAATATGGCTTTGTCGTTCAATTTTGGAGCGTCAAGTGGCCAGAAGGCATCCGTTCGTTACAGTCATTCGTTTAAACCCCCATCATGAAGTCATCCACTCTCCTCATCGCCTTTCTGGCAAGTTTCGCCATTGCATCTCCATGGCCATCCTTCTTTAGTCGTGCTCTCGACAGACGACAAGCTGGGCGATGCGGAACTGGTTTCGGAACAGTCTGCGGATCAAATGAATGCTGTTCCAGCGCTGGGTAAGTCGCCCAACCTTCTTATTTGATCTATACTGATGCTTGTAGATGGTGCGGGACTGGTTATCTTTACTGCTCTGCCCCTTCGTGTCAGATCGAGTATGGACCTGGCTGCGACGCAAACGTTCGTCCAAGTGGCCCTGATACAACGAATGTAGCTCGTCCGAAATTTGGGAGTATTCCGTATGGTCAAGCTATTTATCGGTGTAACCGCAACGGAGACATTGCGTTGACGTATGATGATGGGCCGTATACTTATACCGAAGACCTTCTCGATCTCCTCCAGGTACGTCGCCCCCTCACTTCTTCTTATCTCTCTAACAATTGCAGCGATATAATGCTAAAGCGACATTCTACATCACCGGTCGCAACCTCGGAAAGGGCGCTATCAATGACCCCGATACACCATGGCCAGGTCTCATTCGGCGCATGGTTCGGGACGGCCATCAGATTGCCAGTCACACATGGTCCCATCAGCGTCTTACAACGTTGAGCCGCTCTAAATTCTGGAACCAGATGATTTACAACGAGATTGCCTTTGCTGATATTCTGGGTTACTTCCCAACCTACATGCGTCCTCCATACTCTGCCAGCAACACCACTACAGATGCATGGTTGAATGAGCTCGGGTATCACATCACATACTTTAACCTGGATACAGAAGGATATCTACACGATAGCCCAAATATGATCAGCACATCCAAACAGATCTGGGATAATACCGTCGAGGGTAGAAGTCCAGCTACAAACAAATGGCTTCACATCGAGCACGACCCCGTATACCAAACAGTCTACAACCTAACAGAATACATGCTCCGCTCCATCCGGCGCAACAACTTCACCGCCGTAACAGTAGGCCAATGTCTCCAAGACGCCCCCTCAAACTGGTACCGCACTGTATCATCCTCTCCCTCCCCCACATCAACATCCTCATCATCACCCACATTCCCCGCCACTACAAACGGCCGCTGCGGCTCACGACACGGCGGCGCAACATGTCGCGGGGAGCCCAACGGCGAGACATGCTGCTCGCAGAACGGCTGGTGCGGCGGGACGAGCGATCACTGCGGGAGAGGATGTCAGCCTGTGTTTGGGACGTGTAGTGATACGCCTGAGCCTGCGGCGCCGGGGAGATGCGGAGCTGCGCATGGGGGTGCGAGGTGTACGGAGAGTGGATGGGGATGTTGTTCGAGGGCGGGATGGTGTGGGAGTACGAGCGATCATTGTGGGACGGGCTGTCAAAGTGATTTTGGGACGTGCAATTAGTGTATCTACTGTGTGATAATTGGGTATATACAGAGTGCTAACGTTAGATGTTGGAGAGTGGAGGAGGAGGATGCAATATTATTCCCGAGTAAACCCCCGATCTCCATTGATCTACGGCATTGACATCAGTACGTAATTCTCGGAATGAATCATGCCGATTCTTGGCTAATGTCCAGAGCGTCGTTTAATTTAGTCGTGTTAATTTCAGGGGCAAGCCATTCAAGCCACCAAGGTCATGTTTAATTTAGCGGCAGCCTGTTGACATTGGCCATTTCCATTTGACAAGCCTTGCAAGGCATACTCTGCCTATCCTCTACTACCTATCCCTTTACCTATTCCAGCTCTCTCTCAGTCATACCATCTCCTATCAAGGTTAGATGTAAACTCTCACACTCAATACGAATACTACATTCCACGGCAATTGACGCTCAGAACTCAAAACACTCTCCGCATCAAAACGCACGCCAAGCCTTCAGCCCCAAGCTTAAGAGATCTAATTGGTCAATTCGTACGCTATTCTTTCAGCTCAGGCTTTTGATGGAACGCCATAAAACATTTCGTCACCCCTGAGTGTGCTGTAGGGCTGATTCGTGACTGGATCACGGCACATGGGACCATAAACTAATATCACATTGGCGAGACATGGTGAATCCTTCGGGCGGTGGGTGGAAATGAAGTGAGACTAGTTGTGGTGCTAGAGAGGTCGTTTAATGGGGAATACAAACTATTAAAGGATGGCTTGATCCTCTCCTCTGTCTTGCTCTGTCTCTCTCTTCTTCACCAATCTCCCTATCTTCAGTCTATCTCAAGTTCAGATACCTCAAAATGCAGTCCATCATCCTCACATCCCTCCTCGCCACCGCCGTGAGCGCCAACTTCATGGCCCACCCCCTCATGAAGCGCGATCTCCTCGCCCCGCGCGCAACCGCCCCAGCCGTCGACAGCATCACAGACGATTGCCAAACCGCCATCCTCGACGTCTACAAGACGCTCCCCACGCCTCCCCCGGCCATCGTCTCCGACCTGACCGAAAACCCCCAGACAGACCCCTGCTCCTTCAGCACCCCCGCCTCCCTCTCCAAGGACTACGCCAGCTACAGCTCCCAGATCCTCAGCTGGTACAGCAAGAACGAGGACGAGATCAAGTCTGCGCTGTCTGAGTGTCCTGAGCTGAGCCAGTACGCCACTGCTGTTCCTGTCTGTGCTACTGCTGCTCTTGGTGGAAAGGGTGGTGCTGAGGATGCTACTACTACTGCTGAGAAGCCTGAGAAGACTGGTGACAAGACTACTGCTGCTGCGGGTGAGGAGACTTCTGCTGAGAGTGAGGATTCTACTTCTACTTCTTCTCCTGCTGTTGAGACCAACGGTGCTGCTCGTGAGGGTGGTTTCATCTACGCTGCTGCTGCTGTTGCCGGTGTTGTCGTCGCTGCCCTGTAAGAGGTCTTATATGAGGAGAAGTTGTTGGCTATCTATGGGATTTAAGTTTATCTGCTTTTAATACAAGACATGTCTCTTTCACAAACCTGGTCCAAACACAATCATAAGCATCTTAAGCATGCGTGAACATCGTCATGTAGTCATGACATCTACTTAAGTGTTTGTCCATCATCCAACCGTTTAAGTGTAACGCCACATCCATGGTTTGGTCTCACTACAGTCCAAGCTTATTTTCATGATTGGCATTCTTTGTTTGACTACATTGACTCACAGACACTCAGTTTTGTGTCGAACAACAAGTACTACTAACAAACAAACAAACAAACAGCAAAGCCTTCCATTCCATCACATTCACTGTCACCTTCCTGCCCTTGACGCCAAGACACTTAACAAAGATGACAGCCCATCACATAGAGGAGCTCCTTTCTTCATACTTTAAAGACCGTTTTATCTGCTTCTTTCATCATTCATAAATACCATATCGTCCCCCTCTCTGCTTAACCAGAACATCTCAACTTACAACTTTAACCATGGACGCAAAACTCACCATCGCCGACAAGATGGGCCGCGGGCTCACCGACGGCATCTACTTCGTAACTTGCAAGTGGAAGGCCATCATGCTGGGTTATATCTTCATCATCTCAATCGGAAGCGCTCTTCTCTACTTTCACAATGGTTCGTCTCCCTCCTCTCTCTACCTCCCCTTTGTCTTTCTCCCTACCTTTCCCTCTTCTTTCCATCGTCACTGACCAACACCATCAGAACAACAACCATCCCTCCAAACTCGAAGCTGGGGTGGTTTCGACGAACGTCCCCGCACAGAGAAATGTTACCGCCAAGAACGCACCGCCATGATCCTCTCCCTCCTCTTCGGAGGTATCGGTGTCGACCAGTTCTACGCCCATCACTGGCCTCTCGCCGTGTTCAAACTCCTCACCCTCGGCGGAGTGGGAGTCTGGGCGTTCATGGATATGATTCTTTGGATTGTGGGCGGTGTGTATGGGACGCCTGGATGTCCTGGGGGTAGTTCCAAGGGATGGCAGTATTAGGGCTTGGGGTGGAATGGAGAGGTAGTGGGTGAGCAGTCACTTATCATTCTTTGTTGGTGGATTATATTAGTGGTATTGGTAATTGCAGTGTTTGGTGATGGGTAGTAAATGGAAAGATCGCAAGGTCATTGATTCTTTGGAGTTTGTGGGTGTCGGTTGACTTAGACTACACGAAGTGACTGGAACTGAGAGTCTACGGCACAGTATCCTTTTTGAGACCTCTCAGCCTCATTTTCAGCTCGTACAGCTTCGATACAGATCAAACCCTGGAATCAAGATCAATCACTGCGCTGAACACCATTCGGGGGTCCAGTTGAGGCGTGCCTTCAATAAAGCCACTTCACAACGGCACGTCTGAACCCCCGTTCACCAACACAGCCATGTCATCGATGCCACAAGACCTCATATCAGTAACATCACGACTCCACCGCACATCACAAATAACTGCCATGTTTCTTTTCATTATACTCATTGATGCCATAGCAACCCTGACGAAATGACCAATCCTTTTCTACACCAGCCATCTAAGCATAAAAAGCACATATCACACTTATTCCTCGTCCTCCTCACTCTCCTCCTCCTCAGCTTCCGGCTCGCTCTCAGCCTTCTGTCCATTAACGGGCTCCGCCACTTTCACGCCGCCCTCCTTCTCAAGCTTAAGCCACTCATCCCACTCAGGGAAGAGCTCGTCGTCCTCACCAGGCACGCCGATCAGCTTGGCTACCCTGCCCTTCTTGTTCTTCTCCAAGTTCTCCTTCCACTCGTGTACTACTGGTACAGTCAGGCTGGGCTGGTAGGTTTGAGAGAAGAGGACGGCTTCGGCGAGACGGCCTGTCTCGGTGAGGATCTTTGTGCAGGCTTCGATGTTGCCGAGGAGCCATTGGCATGAGAAGGCGACGTTGTGGGAGCCGGCTTCTTGTGCTTGAGCGGCGAGGGCAGCGAGACCATCGCGGTCGCCTGTTGATGAGTGGAGAAGCAAGAGAGATCCGAGATCCTTGGCGTGGGTGAAGCATTCAGCAGCAAGGGTGACATCCCAAGCTGATAGAGCAGCGTCACCAACAGTCTTCCACTTGTGATCGGCATCAGCCTCACGAGCAAGGTCCAGAGCAATAGCAAGCTCATTCAATGCCAAGGCAAGCTCAAACTTGTGCTCAGGATCTGTCGCAACCTCCAAGGCAAGCTCCTTATGGCCTTGACCTTCCAAGAACCGCGCAATCTTGTTGAGTTGGTCGTGGGGAATTGTTGGTAGCAGCTCAGCGGCTGTCTCCATATCCTCTCGGAGGACAAGAGTCTGGTACTCGAGAACAGGAAGTGACAGACCGAAGGAAGTGACGTTGACATCCTTGTCGGCAAGGTAAATTCGAGAATCGCGCTGGATGTAGCCCAGGATGTACTGGGGCTTGTCGAAGTGGGAGACAGTGTAGGTCTGGTCGCCGACAAGGTAATTGAGTCGGTTGGTGCTGTTGGTGTAGATGAAGCAGTCGCCGATCCATTCGCCAGTTCGGACACTATATCGTTAGCACGGTAGATTAAAGGGGGACGGGGGACATACGACTCGCTGATGTCAGTGATAACCTCGAAAGCGGCCTCGACGCCATCCTCCTCAACTTCTCCAGACTGAACAGCCTCAACATAGTTCTCGCGAGAGAATCGCAGAACGTAAAAGGTATCCTCACAAGCAATTGTCACCAGCTCGCCGCTATCAGACCAGTAGACCTGCTTGGGCTCAACCTCAATTCGTCGGACGAGACCACCAGTAGCCCAGTCAAAGAAGGAGACACCACCTTGACCTGTGACACCGAGAAGAACACCGCCGTGGAGTCTCTCGGCTTGGAAACCAACATCGAGACCGCCGCTCTTCTCGGTAAAGTTCTTGAAGATCTTGACGCTCATGGCTGACTCTCGGATAGCAAAGTCATTGCTGTTATCCTTGGAGGCCCAGACAAAGTCGAGTGCTGAACCGAAAGCCTTGTTTCGCCAGGCGAGGGCAGTGTAGATGATGTATTCGCCATCACCGCAGACAGCGACGAATCGACCGTTGGGGGAGTGGATAAGCGTTTGGGGGTAGACTTCGCAGGTACCGAGATCCTTGGTGGGGAGGGAGATTGGCTCGTTGTCCTTAATAGAGGCATCTGCCTTGTTAGCTTAATCCAGTACTGGTACAGTACATGTGTACATACCTCCTCCCTTGATGATAGAAGAGACAACCTCGTTGTGTCGGGCCCAGATGAGTTTGCCGGATGCATCCATGGAAACAGCAGGCTCCTCGCGACCCAGCTTGACAACAACAGCACCATCATCGAAACCAACAGCGACACCCTGCTTGCCCTTTTGATACGAGACACACCAAGCTCGCTCTAGACTGTAGTTGAGGGATTGCTCGAATCGGTAGGTGTTGGCGTGCCATATTCTTATCGTGCCGTCCTCGGAACCGGAGATGATGACGGGCAATTCGGGGTGATAGCAGGCAAACGAAACGTTGTTGGTGTGACCCTCGAGAGTGGCGATCAGGGACTTTGTAGTGTAATCCCAAATCTTGACAGTTCGGTCGTCAGATGTGGTGAGAAGATAGGGCTTGTCGGAGTGAGGGTAATAATCGACGTGGTTGACACCCTTGGTCTCATGTGCCTCGAGGGTGAAGTTGGGAGTAGAAGAACCAAGACTCCAGATCTTGACAGTCCGATCAAGACAAGCCGAAGCAAAGGTGTTTGTATCCTTGGGGTTGATGGCCAGACCCATGACATAGTGACCATGGCCCTCAAAGACCTGCACACACTTCCAACCCTTCTCCCAATCCCAAAGCTTGATGGTCATGTCATCGGAGGCAGTCAAAACGAACGGCTGTGTGGGGTGAACGGCGATAGCTCGAATGTAGTCGGGGTGCGCCTCGAAGGAGGTGATCTTCTCGGAGGTGTTGTAATTGTAGACTCGTAGTTGGAAATCATCGGAACCGCAGACAATCCAGTTTTTCCTGGCGATGAATCGACCGGCGCGAACGGGGACATCGGTGAGCTCAAAGGTCTTGACGATCTGTTGGGTTTCGTGGGACCAGATGTAGACGTGGCCTATACTGTCAGCACTGGATCTCGAGCTACAAGGTCGACATACCGCTGTAGAGGGTTGTGAGAATCCATGGCTCGTGAGGATGAAAGTCAATGCCCTTGACTCGCTCACTGCGAGCGTAGAGCTGGCGCTGTATTGCGAAACGTGTCAGCTCAGATCGCACAAGTAAAGCTGCCGCCGCAGATATCGAGTGCGCTCGCTGTGAATAGCATGACGCTAATCATCAGGCGCACTCAACAGATCCCCAAACTGACCTTGACGTCTAACTTCATCTTGTCGTGTGTCGTCGCTGTCGCGTTGCGCAGTTGAAGTTGCAAGCTGTCCAGCAAGGGCGGTGATATCGAGGTAGTGGGGTCGAAGTTAAGAATCCCTGAAGGAGGCTACCATGCGGGATGACAGTGGTCGCAAGTGCACAGAGTTTTCGGGGGAAATGTAACAAAAAAACAGAGGGTCAACCGCTAATCATCAATCGTGATGTTTGAATTGACAAGGCTTGAGCTTGTGTACATTGATTTGGAGCTCCCCGAAATGTGTCCTGCGGCTCTTGACAGGCTGGCCATGGATATGGTGTTGGCCTGAAGTATCAGGCTTCACCTCCTTATCCCTTCTTATCAGGCATGCTCCAGAAAAGGGGGTTGTAGGGTAGTTAAGAGAGTCACAGAACTCAATGAGATATTAGGTATTGATGCTTGAAAAGAATTGAGTTGGTTATATGTTCCTTTTTTACACTTCTTCTCCTTGATTGACTTCCATGGTTAAGTTGTTCGAGTCTGTTGAGTGAGGTCGACTGTTGATACGCTTTCTGACATTGTTGTTAACTACAGCATTACTTGCACATCCCAGCCATAAACGTTTAACCATGTGAAGATGAGTTTCGATGTCCCTTGGACAAATTTTCCCATGTTCAGAATTGCCAAAAATATTCTGATCTGTTTATATACCCTCCGCCACCCAGCCAAGATATCTCGACACGCGTCGTCTTCGCACATGATGAAAAGTGTGGCTGTACAACAAGTTGGTTGCTTCACATCAACCATATCAACACTATAGACACTGTACACCAATTGACGCTCTTTGGCTCCTGGCTACTGGCTGCTTGGGCATTAATGGCATCGTTTATGAACTAGTCTCGCTTCTCCTTCTCATTTACCCCTTATGTTATGAATTATTTGGCTGGACCTCGCTCTAGGCTCATTCTCTAACTGATCAACAAAGCTAGAGCCCGTGGCTGTGGCTTAAAATCGACCTTACGGGATTACTCCAGACCATCTCCACAGTCTGAGCTCCTGTGTCGCAGACTGAGACACTGTGTTTCCAGCACCAGAACAGCACTACCATCGACCCTAGCCCACAGTGCGGGCTGACCACGGGAAGATCCACCTTTTCTGCTGTCGCCCAATGGGCCTTGGATGTCATAGTAATCCCCTTCTCCCATCCATCCCCCGTATCCACCTCATTCATATCTCGGCTGGTCTTGTCTCGGGCTCTTGTGCTTTGCCTCCTCCTCATATTCAACCTCTGCCATCTTTTGTTCAATTTGAACCTCCTTTCCCTTCCAACCAGTCGGCGCACAGTCTCCTTTTCGTCTCGTCGACTTGCGATCCTTCATACAACCAAACAGCGGCCGGTTTACGCTTCCACGCATGCGGGGTTACAAATCATCCATTTGTTGAACACTCTACCACTCCATCAGCCTCCTGCTTGATCAGGAGTTTGTCAGCGCGCAGTGAACACTCGTTGCTTGACCCTTCGATCCTGCAACATTTGTTGGCTGTCGATCCTTGACCCCAACCATCAAATACCTCGTTGACATCAACAACAATGTCTTGGAAGCTTACCAAGAGTATGTCTTCATGTCCGATATCTGTCGCATCACTAACATCCATCAGAGTTAAAGGAAACCCATCTGGGTCAATCCTTGAGCCCCTTCTCTCGATCCCCCTCTACTTCAACCATCACTGAAAAGGAAAAGGATGGCCAGGCTAGCGGCGCTGTTACGCCTACAACGGAAAATGCCATAGGTGAGCAAATTGGACTGGAGTAACGTCAGTATCTGACTTGAACAGCTGCCTCTGAGGCCATGACACAGGCCCCTGTTGTTAAGCCCCCCAAGCCCGGTATTCTCGTTGTCACACTCCACGAAGGTCAGGGATTTTCTCTTCCTGAACAGCACCGAAGTGCTTTTGCCTCGTCACACCAAGGATCGATGTCTTCGTCCAACGCTCTTGGAATGTCTGGCTCTGTTCGACCAGGATCTTCACAACGTGTCGCCGGATCATTTGTTAACGGCAGTAACCGACCGCACTCTTCCGCTGGCGGCTTCAACGGCATCCCCACCAACCACGGTCGAATTTCCGGAAAGTACATGCCATACGCCCTCCTCGATTTCGACAAGGTCCAGGTCTTTGTCAACTCGGTCGATGGAAACCCTGAGAACCCTCTGTGGGCCGGCGGAAACACCCAGTACAAGTTCGATGTGTCAAGAGTGACAGAGCTCGTCATCCACCTGTACATGCGCAACCCGAATGCGCCACCCGGATCTGGACGAAGCCAGGATATCTTCCTCGGTGTTGTCCGTATCAACCCCCGATTCGAAGAGAGACAGCAATACGTCGAGGACCCCAAGGCCAGCAAGAAGGACCGCGAGAAGGCTGCTGCTGAGCACGCAGCGCGCAATGGTCACCAAGGTGCCGAGTGGGTCGACGTGCAATATGGAACTGGTAGAATCAAGGTCGGTGTCGAGTACGTCGAGACTCGAGCAGGTAAGCTCAAGATTGAAGACTTTGAACTACTCAAGGTCGTCGGCAAGGGCAGTTTCGGCAAGGTCATGCAGGTACGCAAGAAGGACACAAACCGAATCTACGCTCTCAAGACCATCCGAAAGGCGCACATCATCTCGCGATCCGAAGTCGCCCATACCCTCGCCGAGCGATCTGTGCTGGCACAGATCAACAACCCTTTTATCGTACCTCTCAAGTTCAGTTTCCAGTCACCAGAGAAGCTTTACTTTGTTCTCGCCTTTGTCAATGGAGGCGAGCTGTTCCACCACTTGCAAAAGGAGCACCGATTTGACGTCAACCGATCTCGCTTTTACACTGCTGAACTCCTGTGCGCCTTGGAATGTCTGCACGGCTTCAGCGTCATTTACAGAGATCTCAAGCCCGAGAACATTCTTCTGGATTACCAAGGCCATATCGCTCTGTGCGACTTTGGCCTCTGCAAGCTTGACATGAAGGATGAGGACCGCACCAACACATTCTGTGGTACACCCGAGTACCTCGCTCCAGAGCTGTTGATGGGTCAAGGTTACAACAAGACAGTCGATTGGTGGACTCTTGGTGTTTTGCTGTACGAGATGTTGACAGGTCTGCCACCTTTCTACGATGAGAACACCAACGAGATGTACCGCAAGATTCTATCAGAGCCTCTTCACTTCTCTGATGTGGTTCCCCCAGCGGCCAAGGATCTCCTCACCAAGCTTTTGAACCGCAACCCAGAGGAGCGACTTGGTGCCAATGGATCAGCTGAGATCAAGGCGCATCCTTTCTTCCATGCTATTGACTGGAGGAAACTTCTACAGCGCAAATACGAGCCTACATTCAAGCCCAGTGTGGTATGTACCCCCTCATTCGAATCGAGATTGAACCCTGCTGACACTCGCAGGCCGACGCTCTGGACACTGCCAACTTTGACCCTGAATTCACATCCGAAGCCCCTCAAGATTCTTATGTCGAGGGCCCCATGCTCTCTCAAACCATGCAGAACCAATTCCAGGGATTCAGCTACAACCGTCCGATTGCTGGACTGGGAGATGCAGGCGGCAGTGTCAAGGATCCATCATTTGTCGGTAGCTTGACAGATAACCGATAAATGGCTGGGTTTGGAAGAGAGACAACGGGTAGACAGCGAGCAGGACTGGCTGACTCGGACATGGTATCAGTCTTGTCGATGAGCCGGCTGAGGAGGGGAACACGTGTAAGCCATGATAAGGACAACCTAGGAGGTGGAAACCTAGAGGATGAATGTAGATAAGAAGCCTTTATTTGCTTTGGCGTGTTGGAGTTTGATACACTCGTTAGTTCTGTGGATATGTCATTCTGTCAATGTAGATTGTCTTTCCGTGATTTTGTATTGGTGACTGCTGTTTATTGTTCATTGTTCAGTATCCGTGACAATGGCCATTGTTCGTAAGCTAGTATGGACAATGAGACCTCATGTTTTGGTTTTCACTGCACTTTCTCATTATCTTCTGACCTCAACACGGACTTGCATTCGCAACTGACCGGAAGAAGCCATTGTATCCTATACTACAACCTCTCAAGCAAGAATAGAGCCAATTTCCACATTCAAGCTTCAACAACGTTAGTCAATGCTATTCGGTAGTATGACTCCAATAGCCTTTCCAACGACATTTGCCACAACACCAACACCAACCAGCAACAATCGTCAACAAAACAAGACAACGGCTATACCAACGACAGCAAAAAGCAAAAAGCAATGCTCACTGCAGGGTTCGAACCTGCGCACATTAAATGTAGCAGAATCCTCAGCAGTTGAGAGCTTAAGTCTGCCGCCTTAACCACTCGGCCAAGTGAGCTATTGATAAAGACGTGATTTTTCGAGCCGTAGCAGGGGCTAAGTGCAATTTCACATCCCACTCAGGTGTTTTGGGGCTCCATGAGGCTTTTTCGGAAAAGGTTGGGGGTCTTTATGATGGATGAGGGATATCATGACACCCCATGCTTGATGTGTCTAGGCTATAGGCTGAATGAAGTGGAAAAGTTTTTAATTGAGGCTGAGATCGGAGAGATTGCCGGTGTTGGGGGAAAGGTGAGAGTCAGCTCGGTGAGGACATGGAGATTTTACTAAGTTAGTCGATATGCTATGTGCTGTATTTAGTTTGCAGTAAAGTCTTTTCTATTGATGAGACACTATCCTAAAGCTGTATATACTTCCAGCTAGGATATACCAGGCAATTGATAAAGACATCTCACGATAATAAGTTGTCCTCGGTGTCTCAGCCGGAGGTGATGCGGGCCAACCACGGCGAGTGCGCGGCATAACCGGAGCCCCTTGACTGTAGAGCCTCCACTGAGATTATGACGCATGCAGGATAAAAGTAACAAGAGGCTAATATGATTATGGAGACATGACGAAAAGATTTGGAAAAGTTCAGTCAGCCAACCTTGATGATTTGTAAATTTGGTAACAATTGTTAAGTAAGGCGGGGCTTTAAGTTATAAGCTGTTGAAGAGCTCTTGTTTTTAGCTTGGAGAGCATGGTGTAGCGTCATGCTGTCATTGGAGGGGTTAGCTGACATCTGTGAGAGGGACGGACAGAGATACAGCGATTGAGAGAATGGCAAATGAGTGATAAAAAGATGTCATATCATTGACCTCAAGTATTTTGAAGTGGCATCATGATAGTATCAATCAAATAGACATAGACTGTCCCTGTAGAACAAGAAAGAATTGATCATGGTTGAAGTGGGATGATGAATGAATGGCCCCCACTCCGCCCATGCCGCTCTCTGCTCTTCCCCTCCCCCTCCATTGGCTTTGGATCCATCGGAGCTCTACCTTGCCATGAGACGCACCCAAGACAATTCAGAGACATAACCTCATTTCCCCTCCCACTCTTTTTTCTGATCTGATATTTCTTCTCTTCCTCCCATCACCTCCATCCTGATATCCCCATCATCACCTCTACACAACATCAATATGGCCCCCGCAAACACTCTCCCCGCCTGGTCTGAACTCCAAGCCCATCGCGACAGCGTCGGCAAGTCCTTCGTCCTTAAGGAGGCATTCGCTTCCGACCCCCAGCGATTCGACCGCTTCACCCGAACCTTCACCTCCGACGGCGTGTCCTCCGAGATCCTCTTCGACTTCTCCAAGAACTTCCTCACAGATGAGACCCTCGATCTCCTCGTCAAGCTCGCCGAGCAGGCTGGCGTTGAGAAGAAGCGCGATGCCATGTTTGCTGGTGAGAAGATCAACTTCACCGAGGGTCGCGCCGTGTACCACACTGCTCTGCGAAATGTCAGCGGTTGGGATATGAAAGTTGACGGTGTTGATGTCATGAACACAAAGGGTGGTGTCAATGAGGTTCTCGAGCACATGAAGGAGTTTTCTGAGCAGGTTCGAAGTGGAGAGTGGAAGGGATACACTGGCAAGAAGCTCACAACCATCATCAACATTGGTATTGGTGGTTCTGATCTGTAAGACGCTCGAATGCTCGTATTGTACTGGACTGACACCTTGCAGCGGCCCTGTCATGGTCACCGAAGCTCTCAAGCACTACGGCGCTGAGGACATGACCCTTCACTTTGTCTCCAACATTGACGGAACCCACATCGCCGAGGCCCTCAAGAACTCTGACCCCGAGACCACCCTCTTCCTCATCGCCTCCAAGACCTTCACTACCGCAGAGACCACCACCAATGCCAACACAGCCAAGAAGTGGTTCCTCGAAAAGACCGACAACAAGGGTGACATCGCCAAGCACTTTGTTGCTCTCTCCACCAACGAGGAGGAGGTCACCAAGTTCGGTATCGACAGCAAGAACATGTTTGGCTTTGAGAACTGGGTCGGTGGCCGATACTCTGTCTGGAGTGCCATTGGTTTGAGCATTGCTCTCTACGTTGGCTTCGACAACTTCCACAAGTTCCTCAGCGGAGCTCATGCTATGGACAAGCACTTCCGCGAGACTCCTCTCAAGGACAACATTCCTCTTCTTGGTGGTCTCTTGAGTGTCTGGTACTCTGACTTTTTCCAGGCTCAGACTCACCTTGTTGCTCCGTAAGTCAGTCGAAGCATGCGAGTATGTAGACTAACAATTATAGTTTTGACCAATACCTCCACCGATTCCCTGCCTACCTCCAGCAGCTCTCCATGGAGTCCAACGGAAAGACCATCACCTCTGATGGATCTTCTGCCAAGTACACCACTGGTAAGTGGATAACCTCGTGCATGAGACGCAGCTAACGTCCCAGGCCCCATTCTCTTTGGCGAGCCCTGCACCAACGCTCAGCACTCCTTCTTCCAGCTCGTCCACCAGGGCACCAAGCTGATCCCCACCGACTTCATCCTCGCCGCCAAGTCTCACAACCCTGTCAGCGACAACCTCCACCAGAAGATGCTCGCCTCCAACTACTTCGCCCAGGCTGAGGCTCTCATGGTCGGCAAGACAGACGATCAGGTCCGTGCCGAGGGTACTCCCGAGGAGCTTGTTCCTCACAAGCGCTTCCTTGGAAACCGACCCACGACCTCCATCCTTGTCGGCGGCGCCATTGGTCCCGCCGAGCTGGGTGCCCTGATCGTGTACTACGAGCACCTCACCTTTACCGAGGGTGCTATTTGGGACATCAACAGCTTTGACCAGTGGGGTGTTGAGCTGGGCAAGGTCTTGGCCAAGAAGATTCTCAAGGAGCTTGATGAGGCGGGCAACGGTGAGGGACACGATGCTTCTACTGGTGGACTGATTGGAGCGTTCAAGAAGTATGGTAACTAAAAAAAGAGGATTGAGTGTTAATGTGAAGCGAGTGGAACGATGTTGATAATGATTAAAGATAGCATGAATAAGTTTGACGGCCTATGTTCTGGACTGTGTCTGATTTGCGTGCATGGGTATGATGTCTCTGTACATGTCAACACGCAAAGGTACTCGTAAGTATTATGAAGAGTGCTATGTAGTATAGATCGCTGTGTCTCGTGATTATCTGCATACGTTTTTCAGATTTCCTTGTGCCGTGTTTGACGTTGCAATTCTCGGATGTCAATTCCATTGCAACGTCAAACACGGCACAAGAAGACGGCACAAGTATACCATGCACCTGCGCGATTTCTCTCATTTACATATCAAATCGCAACACCTTATCAGTTGGATTTATGTTAATGACACGTGGAACAAGGCACCTCGGTCAAATGAGTGTTTATGTATGTTTTGTGTCTTTCCATGTCTCCGGCAGATGTATGTATTTCCGCTTTGGGTAGTGTCACTGCTTGAGTAAGTGCGTCTGCGTAGCTCGGTCCATTCAAAGAGTATCAAGGCACTGCCACGTTTTGAGAGCATTGATACCGTTAGAGTCCAGGTGCATTGAGAGTGCTGCGTTTACTATGGAAGAACATTGGCCCGTTTGAGGGTCAATGGTGAGACGAGCAGGTGAGGTTCAAGCATGTGGAGTTTTGCGGGGGAAGAGGGGGAAGAGGGGGGAATACCTCCTCTGAGGGTGCACAAGGTGGTATGTTTGTGAGATAGTACGTATATCACGCAGAGAGACTTATCACATCGGGGTTATAACGGTGCTTTTTATCGCGGGGGAATCTCCCCAGACCTGAAGTGCAGGAGTGAGATGGAGGGCGGGGAAATGGAGATTAGGGGTTGTGTTGGTTGATGGTGAATGTAAGCAAGGGTGTTGGTTGTGCTTGGGTCTAGATGCTCAAGGTGCTGTGATATTGATGTTGACGTTGGCTCATCACGACATTAACCTGTACACGGGAGTTAATTCGGCTCATGTCGGGAAACAAACATGTTTTATTTTCTGAGTCTGGGTTGGAAAGCGACGATCTCTTGAAACAAGAACAAGAACAAAAAGATCGTCATTGCAAGTCACGGCATTCGAAGCGAGGTTTGCATACATGCAGTCAAAGGTGATTGATTCCATCTGAATAAGCCGCAGTCAAAAGCGAACTGCATCTCTACCAATCAACATCACTGCGAGTCCGTTCTGATTTCGTCAGTCCCAACTCCACTCACACTAGCCCTCCCCCAATGCAACAAAGACACGGAAGAATTTTTGTGCAGGACATTGTCATTGGTGAGTGTGAGTGGGTAAAAGTAAAACCTCTCTGACGTCGAGAAACTTGAGGCTTTTCACGATGTTCTCGTTCCCGCGTCGATGACGAGTGGTTCAGGTTGCATTTTTTTTTTTCTTGGTTGGAGACAAGCTATGCTACATCGGTGAGGAATGGTGGCATGGACCCCTAGACCCTTGAGATGGGAGACAGTAACAAACGGTTCAACACCTCAACAGTGAGTATGAAGATTGAGATGAGGATAGAATTAAATTCCGAAATTTGTTGAGTCGTATAGGCAACTAGATTCAGCCTGAAGAGATACAATTTCCCTTTCCCAGATCAACAGGTCCCGCGGTAACCGACCGAAGATAAAACTGAAGGCATCGCCAATCAGAATACGACGCTAAACAGCTTGAACGGTGACATCTTGGCTCTGTTGATCCACTGACGGTTGATTCGCTGCAGCGTTATCTACGGAGGGAGGCTATGCTAGAACGGAAGCGGGTTCGTCGGGGTTGAGGGCCGAACGGAAAAGGGTTACGACTTGTTCCGAAATGCCTCAAAATGCACTCAGATAGAATACGCCCTTAGAGTTGAGCCAGTTTGAGGTTGAGGGAATTATCCTTGAATAGTGGCATGGTATCGGTGATTCTACGGTAGACAGAGAATACGGTGGCAGAAATGATCCGTTTGACCCCTGGAAAAACAGGAACCAGGCCAGAGGCTCAAGCCTCAAGCCTCAAGGGAGGGGGAGGCCTGAATGTAGGATATGACGTATTAGTATGCAGTTTGAACTTGATTGGGAGAGTAAGACAATAGCGCCCGTATCTGACGGATGCAGTTACACAGATGATAACGATATTTGTTTACTTGTGATTATAGGTACCAAACCACGAGACAGTAATACAGAGCACGAGATACACCACAAGTCCTATCACTATCTCAACAAATTACACGTGCTGCATCAAACTTGAACAGTCTAGATTTCGCGCTGTTACTGTAACGGAAATATTTTGCCTGTGTGATACCCTAAGCATTGCCGAAAGTCTTCACATGCATGACGCCCGTTTCAACTCATCATCATCAGTCACTCTGATTGACTAGCCTCGAAATGCACACAACGCGAAAAGCCGCCGTGAGCGCCGTCTAATTTGATGTCCCGCATCTCCACACCCCTGCATCGTGAGGAACAAAGAAAAAGCAGAGAGGGAACCCTTGTTTGGGGCTCAGACGGAGGGGAATGGCCGAAATACCGACGATGCTGAAAACATATGATGGTGATGATTAAATCATAAAAATGGAATTCAAAGTGTCATAAAATAGGGGCAATTTAAAAAAAGAGGCCATGAAATAGGGGAAAAGGACGATAGATCGAAAGTCATCGTGATACTGAACCTGCTGCCCCAGAGAAAAGAGAATTGTGGAAAACCTGGGGTGTTCTGGAGGCAACACTGTTAGTTGACTCAGTGTTGCACTGCGTTAGAGGGGAAAAAAACCACAGTCCGTCTATTTCACAGCCACGATGCAGACAGTCGACGTCAGATGTGGGATTGACACGAAAACAGTTTACTTGACAAGATATCCACTTTTTGACGGATCAAGCAATATCTAGATGATTCTAGGTTTAGTAATTGTTTTCTGTTGTCTGATACCTTATTTGCAGTATATATCTCGTGAAAGAATCCTCAAGATAATAAGTCTGGGTAAATGGTCGTGGCGATACTATGTATTAACGAGAGTACCCTGAAAATGAAGCATGTGGCGTGAGACAGGGTCCATTTCCCTCTACAGAAGAGGCACTTTCGGGCAGAGGTGAGGTGAGGTTACATGCATGCAGAACAACCCCAGCCCCTGTGCGAACACCCTGTAGAGCGCCGGATAACCTCCGTAAAGGCAGTGGAGGCGGCTTCACCAGTTACCGTCGGTGAAACGGTAGAGGGGGTTGATCCACATTGGTGAGGTTGTGGTTAACTAGGTATTTGTTTGTCAGCTTATTGGAGGCCTGTTGAACAGTTGTCATGTATGAGTGAGCATGTTACTGATCCGTGTCTACAACTGACAATCCGTTGAAATGGCTACCTTAGGTTTCGGCCAGGCTACGGTGTAATGATAACAGTGAAAAGAGACGGTATCCAATGGATCATCGCTGGGATAGACACGGGCTAGAGTGTCAGATGGTTGTTTGACGAACAGACGGCGCCAAGCCAAAGAGTCAGAGTGCTGAGGTCACCGAAAAGGACACAGTCCACTGTACCGATGATGGCATGGTACAGGTACTGATACAACCGTAATGTACTGTACGGATACGGGCTGGGGGCTGCTCTGTACTTGGCAAGTTGGCATGAGTCTCCACTTGCCCGAGTTAAACTCAAACTTGACTCGGTGGGACCTGCCAGACCAGACCGGACCCATAACGGTATAACCCAGTCTTGACCAGGGCAGGAACGACACAGTACGTACCATGATGGCATCAATGGGTCCCCTTCCCGTCATCGTCACCCTCAAGACACAAGGAGGGTGGGTGTCTTTGGTCTAGACATATAAACTCGTCTTCTCCCCCCTCGATACGGTCACCGTTTTCATCCATTCCATCCATCACCACTTTCAACTCCTAAGCAACTCTTCTATTGCTTCCTATTTGAGGCATTCGCACTCATATATCTGAGACCTTACATACTCCTCACACTCCCACTTACACATAAAACCCCACACAACCGCAATCATGGGCAAGACTGCTGTTCACTTTGGCGCTGGCAACATCGGTATGTCTTCTGTCACTCAAACGCTCTAACCTCTTATGCTAACTATTCAGGCCGTGGCTTTGTTGCCTGCTTCCTTCACAACTCTGGCTACGATGTCGTCTTTGCTGATGTCAACGACTCAATCGTCAACCAACTCAACAACACTCCCTCATACCGCGTCATCGAAGTCGGCTCTGAAGCTACCGTCGAGAACACCATCACAAATTACAAGGCCATCAACTCAAGGACACACGAGGAGGACCTGATTGAGACCATCCGCACAGCTGAGATCGTCACTTGCTCAGTTGGTCCCAATATCCTCAAGTTCATCGCCCCTGTCATCGCCAAGGGTATCGACCGCCGATCAACAGAAGAGTCTCCCCTGCATGTCATTGCCTGCGAGAACGCCATCGGTGCCACTGATACCCTTGCCGAGCACATCAAGAACAACACTGATGCCTCTCGTCTCGAGGACCACCATCTCCGCGCCCGATATGCCAACTCTGCTATTGACAGAATTGTTCCCGCTCAGGACCCCGATGCTGGTCTTGACGTGACACTCGAGAAGTTCTTTGAGTGGGTCGTTGACCGCACTCCCTTTGAGGATGTTGGCATCCCCGACATCAAGGGCATCAACTGGGTTGACAACCTTGAACCCTTCATTGAGCGCAAGCTCTTCACTGTCAACACTGGCCACGCCACAGCTGCCTACCACGGTTACAACCGAAGAAAGCGCACTGTCTACGATGCTCTCCAGGACAAGGACATCATGGCCGAGGTTCGCGGTGCACTTATGGAGACCAAGAACCTGATCGTCTCCAAGCACGCTATTGACGAGGAGGCCCAGGCCGCTTACGTCGAGAAGATCATCAAGCGAATTGGCAACCCCCATCTTGAGGATGCCGTCGAGCGTGTCGGCCGTGCTCCTCTCCGAAAGTTGTCTCGCAAGGAGCGATTCATCGGCCCTGCTGCTGAGCTCGCTGAGAACGATCAGCCCATCAAGTACCTCCTCGACGCTATCGAGATGGCCTTCCGCTTCCAGGATGTCCCCGATGACGAGGAGTCCAAGCAGCTCGCCGAGATCATGTCCGAGAACGGCCCTGAGGACGTCGTCAAGCAGGTCTGCGGTATTCAGGACAGCGAGAAGATCTTCCCTCAATTGGTCAACGTTGTCCAGCGCGTCCAGGCCGACAGTGCTGAGGAATAAGCGGTTTTCATCGGTGCGATTAAATAGAAGAGATGGAGCCACTGGTACAAAGTGGCATGGCATGGCGTTTACGAGATATGACATACAATTTGCTTTAATGGCAGCACGGCGCAGGAAGGACTGGGATTCAATTCGAGCCTAAGGCATGATTATAGATTGATAGCACTGAATAAATCGGTTGCTCAACTACATTTGTGAATAATGAACTGTGCTTGCTGTGATTGGTGATTGATATGAATGGAATGGTGAGATATTGTAGATGGAGAGTGACTGGCTACCTAGGGGAGGAAAGAAAACTCTGGACCTCGATCATAAATGATAAGACTTAGGTAAACTTAGCGCAAGTTTAGAATACCTTTTGCCGAGTTTATTTTGACAGCTTGTATCTAGGTCTGATGTTTTCTTGCTCCCCAAGGGCTGGGAATAGTGGCAAGATGAGGCATTTGTCCATCGGGCCTTATGGTATCAATTACGGCCTAACATGACGATGTCGACGTTGACATGCCCAGTTAATTAATCTCGTCAAATGCCAATTGTCGCATGTCCTACCCTGCATCTGTACTGATATCGACGGAGATCGGATGTTGCGTTCCCCTGTAGCAGCCGGGATTATATCTCGATACATCGCCAACGGAGATCCGATCCCGTCGCCAGGAAATGCCCCGAAACAAAATTCTCATTCGCTGTAAGTTTGTCTGAGGAACAAGTTCCCATTCGTCATGAAGAGTCTGAGGCATACGTCGTTATCATGAGATGAGATTCGGCCCAGTTCCCTAGTCAACTCCACTAAGAGCCGCTAGCGCGACCCCTTTTTAACCTTTAACCGTCCGATCGGGAGGTCCGTAATCTTGCATCAGGCCATGATTTGCATACCCACACCAACCTTTGATCGCCCCACGGTATACACGAAAGAGGATATTCAGAAGAGAAGAGGTTGTTATACGAACGGCAAACATGCTCAAAGCGCTGTGGCTGGCTGGCCTGGCCACCGCCTCAATCACCATCCAAGTCCACCGCGTCGACCCATTGCCCTTCACCGCGTCAGGTATCGCTACATCAGCTGCTGATCTATTCTCGCGGAGTTGTCCAGAAGAAGCCGAGAACACAGCCTCACTACTCGCATCATCGTTTGATGACCTCTCAGGAAGAAATGTATTCCCTTCGTCGGGTGGCTTTGTGAGGGGTGCTGTTGAGGCGTGGGCTAAGCATGAGCATCTCATCTTACGTCCTGATGAGATCTGGTTTGAAGTTCTGGCGCAGATGAATGTGTATATGAGTACCCACTCTGAAGCTCTCCGGCATTTATTCGTTGATCACTCTGGGCGCGAAAAGATTACAGTGGAGGGTTTTTCGTGGGACGGTATCATCGGTGCGTTTAGGGGGGAGATTCAGAGCAGGGTTAAGACGGGGTGGTTGTTGGATTGGATAACACCCGGTTTTAGCACTTCAACTGCGCAAGATGACGTTACGGCTACGGTGTTGATGATGGGGCTGATGCAGCATTTCTTTGAGTATGAGGGGATGATGGTATGTGGAATACCGAGTGTGACGCTACTGGGGGAGAGGGAGGATTGGGTTAAGTTGGGGGAGAAGGTTGAGATGTTGAAGGAGTTTGGGGATGAGGCGGCTGGGTTTGCCGAGAGGTTGAGGCCGATTATGAAGAGGTTTGTTGGGAGTTGGGATGTTGATGGTGAGGACGATGGGGAGAGGAGGTTGTTTTGGGAGCAGATCGTTAGGGCGAAGAAGAAGTGGTCTTGCGGTGAGGGGGCGAGTGAGTGGGATGTTTCAGGGTGGATTACGGGGTTTATGTATTGGGATCGAGATGGAAAGGTTAGGGGTGTTTATGAGGATTGGTATGATAATTGGGATGACGAGGATGAAGAGGAAGCTGGAGAGAAGGTTGAAGAGGTCAAGAAAGACGACACCAAGGCTGAGGAAAAGAAGGAGGAGGTGAAGGTTGAAGAGGAGGTCCAAATCGGCATCTTCCCCAACGACTGGTCCATTACAATCGACGGCCAGAGCTATATCCCCATCACCCTCTCCGACATCAGCATCGGCTACGCCAAAGCGCCCCTGACAATGAAGGACTACCCCTCACAAGGCGTCGACACACAAGTTTATCTCGTAGCAGGCAACGTCGGCGTCGAGAAGAAGAATACTCCCGGGGGAGTCATGGCGCAGCCTGTGAGTGGGTGGTTTGTATATGCGGGTGTTGATGCGAATTATAGCGCTGGGCCGTGGATGGGCAGTGGTGAGGAGTTGGGAGGGATCGCGGGGGGGATTGTGAGCTGTAAGGCTGCTTTGGAAGAGAGTGGTAAGCATGAGGAGGTAAAGGAGGGGGTTGAGGAGGGAGGTGTTGAGGCTGGAGTTAAGGAGGAGGAAGTAAAGGATTTGTAAAAGTAATATTTAATAAGAGAAGATTAAGATGGTCTAATAGAGAGTTACATGGGGAATACAGGCTTGGGAGCTTTCCATCCTCGACAGCAGAAACTGGGCATGTCGTGCATTTTCTTTCCGAGATAGCCCCAGGGTGGATCACAGCCGTTCAGTTTTTGTTTCCATGCGTCTTCGTTAAATTGATAGTAGTTGCCTGATGAATTGTTAGGGCGTATTCGAAGAGAAGAGGGGAGTGAAGATGTGAAGAGGGATTATTGGGGAAAAGGAAGGAGGAGATATACCGTCTTGACAGGCGCAGAGACGAGGAAGACAGCAGTTGTTTGGGTTGGGGATTATGCTGATACTGTTAGCGGTTGACGTTGATATTTGGTTGAGGTTGGAGGGTGAGATCAATGTAGAAGCTGGGATCGAGGCAGAGATAGAGAGATGGACTGGGGTTGGACTGACGGAATGGGTAGAGGGAGGGGAGACATACTAGTGATAACAACCACTACTGGCCTTCTCAGGAACAGGTTCGAGAACAACCGGCTCAGGAGGAGGAGTAGCAGCCGTGAGTGCGACAAGTGTCAGTGTAGCGAGTGTGAGCTTCATGATTGTTGCTTTGAGCTGAAACGGTATCGAACCAGAAGGGAGAAAGGATAGTTCATATAGTTGATACGCCATGGTTTGGAGAGCTTGGGATTGATGTGAGATGAGTTTGAGGATAGTCAAGAGTTGGGTATGTGAGGGAGAGGGCGCACGGTTGTTGGAGGTTTGGAGGTTTCTTTGTTGGCTTGAGTCGAAAGCAGGGTTGAGGCCTGGGCATGGAAATAGCGTGCTTTGTTTGTGCTATTTTGGGGATAAGAATACCTGAATTAGGTCTGAAAGGATAGAGGTCTTTTATTGATAGTGGTTCTTGTGATGTGAGTGAGTGTCACTGGGTGTACTTCACCGTGGAGGGGGGCAGCTGGCGATGTTGCTGCAATTGACGCCGCTACGATGCCTCCCGGACTTGGATCTTTGGGCAGTTGCTCTTGGTTCATGGGTCGAAGGGGATGTGAAAGAACTCAAGCGATTGCATCTCTTCTCAGATGCGATTGGATCAATTGCCAGTAGAAGACAGAGCTTGTCCAAAGCTCAACTTGATGCGACGGCATTATCACACGGAAGGGATTGACAAAGAGAAAGTCCGGTTAGACAGAAATACAATGCGGTATGAGTTTCAGAATTGTATGGATAGGCGTTGGATCAGAGAAAAGTGTCTTGGATTGACATTGGGAGGGATGAGGTGCCGGTCGTGAGATGACATTGAGCGTGGGTTCATGAGGGTCCTGATGTACTGGAGAGTACCTTGGGATATGGGCGCAAGATGAAAGAAAATGGCAATTAGGAGTCAGAAGAGATGGAAGAGATCAAAGTGCAGTTAGCATTGCTCTTGGGGGATGTTCCGGCTCGTCTTTGCACGCAACGCCTTTCATGCTGAGACAGGGGAACACCTTGGCGGCAGAACAGCCACGCTGTCTTCACAGCCGTGTATCCCAGATGATCAAATGCATAAAGCAAGTCGCTGTTGTATATTGTCTACCTATATCTTCAAAGAATGTCTTGTAAACCATCGCTTATTCAGTGCGCTGAAGTTTCTCGGCCCTTCTCATATAGCAGTTGCCGTCCACCGGTCGTTGCAATATCTGAAACGGAACTCAGTCGCTGGTAAGATCCAACTTGACAGTGTATCCTGTAGGCCATGTCAGAAGACTCCAATGAGAAGCCAGTATGGTTCGACTTACATCGTAAACGCTTCACTTGAGCCTCAAACCATCAGATCCAGTCAACCTCCTCTCTAAATCCCATCAGTGTCAACACATGTCTACCTAATGGATGACTTACTGGACCGGTGATAATGGGGGGGCACGGCGCCGCGCACTCTATATAACGGCCTGTACATCAGGCCTAGGCGTCTCACACAGAATGACATCCATCTCCCCGGCAAAAGGAAAAACAAGTAGTCGAAGGTAATACAACTCCCTCATGGCGGTTTGCCTCGTGATGCGAAACGTAAAACCGCCTCGCAGCTGGTCCACCTCTAAGTTGCGCCAGTCGTGAGAGGGAGGGTCGCTGTAGAGTGCGGGCCTGATGGTTATCTGTAGCCAAGACGTCGATTGGAGAGTCGCATTGACGGTCCAGTAATCTGGACAGCGGTCTTGGGGTTCGAATGTTGTGATTGGGAGGGGATGATATCGTCTGCTGAGGTCTGTGGTTGTGAGGGCTATATAGTAGGGGTTTCTCATGACGGAAGAGAAAGTAGAGGGACCTATGGGTGCTTCGTTGAGTCTTCTTGCCAGGACGCCGAGATGGTAGCTGTTCATTTTGGATGGTATTTTTTAATGATTTAACGAGAGATGATGATATTGATGGAAGAGAGCCTAGGTAAAGAAGACTGGGTGATTTGACAAAGAACACCTCAAGGGAGAGCCAAGTACGACCTTCCACCCCGATGAGATTACGAAAGAAGGAGTCAACCATCAGACCTTGATGTAGAGGATGTCAAAATAAACCTAGCAAAGGGTCCCCTAAACTTAGGCTAGACTTACCTAACTATTTTTATTGCTTACTGCCACCGTCCTGAGTTTTCTTTCCTCCCCTAGACCGCCGTGCCCCAAAGCCTCGGAGCATGCGATGGTCTCCAGTGTTTGTTACAAGGGATTCCCAGCGATAGCGAGGCCCTCATTGCAAGTATTCTCGCCCCCCATCAAGTTACACAATCCTTAGAATATGCTTTACACTCATGCCCCGAAAGTGTCGTGATTCAGTGTCCGGAGGTCTGGTGATGTAACGACCGTCGTAGGGCCTGTGAAGGCGAAGCTGCATCGCCAGACCCTCTGCGAATGGTCAGCTCTGCGCAGCAATTTGACGCGCAATTACTAACTTTTTCCTAAGACCACGTCGTAATAGCCCCTATGATGCGTCCAAAATTCCTTCCGCACTGATTTGAGCTCCATAAAGACCTTTTGAAAGTTGAGCTCAGAATTTGGAGTGATTCAGACCAGCCATTTCGAACCCTCAGGACCCAGAATATCACGAAGGCCGGGCAAAAGAGGAAAAGCTGAAGTAAATCCCGCCGCAACTTTCGTCAAGCCCGATGCCAGAGGATGTCCCTGGTTGGTGATGGAAATGATACTCAAAGGATCATCCAGCGACAAAAGATCCGTTTGGTGGAAGTCGACGAATCCATGGGGAACGGTCGACACGTACATCCAGATCTCGGGATGTTCTTCTCCCGAGTTCCCTAGGATCCAATCGTAGAGATCGTAGAGACTATCATAGCAACTGACGCGTGCGGCCCAGTGGTTGAAGGTGCCAGGTACTCGGGCGCAGATGTCGGTTTGAGGGCCATCTTTGCGACGGTTCCGGATGAGGAGTTTGGGATCGCTTGAGATTTCGACGGCTGGAAGAATGCGTAGGAGGTTGTAAGATGCTACCCGGGGACGCCAGTCAGAAGCTCCTGTATCATCGTGGCTCATGTCGAGTGGCCTCACCTCGAGGAGGCGCATCAACACGGGGAGTGTGACTCTGATTCTATGTATTGATGTTCTGGCTGGAAACTCTGGGGCGTTTTGGAGCGGCGTGTTCTGCATTTTCAGAAGCTTGGGGGCGCTTCTTCTCGCCTTTGCCGCCGAGGCGAGTCTTGCTGACACGATACTGATCACAGTGCATGTTGTCCATGGTAGCGAGGTCGGGGTTGTTGAGGTTGAGGATTCGTATGCAGACGCAATTATGAGAAGAGATTGACCGACGAAGGAAGAGAGAGGAGAGGGGCATTAGACGGCTGCGAGGTGTTGCTGTCGGTTGTTTGGCAGTGCGAAGGAGGAGAGTGAATGACGTTGGGCAACCATACTGAGATTTGAGGGGAGAGGAGCGTGCTTCAACGGACCTCAATGGAGTATATGTTATTACTCATTATTCATTTTCACTACAGTCTGCGAACCCACTGATGTCCCTTCGCATGTAAGATGTCTTGACAAATTGTTCCAACTCCCAATGCTCACAGCTCCATGATAGAAAAGAGAGAAAAAGCCGAACAGACTTCAAATGATATCGCGATATACGTGACATTCTCATGCCTCGTGCACTAGGGCAATCTCAGTTCCACACTGCCATCACCTTCACCATACGACAACCCCAGCATCACTCCCGAACACACAAAACCTCAATCCCAACAGCCCTCCCAAACGCAACCAAACCCTCCTCACTAATCGGCTCCCCAAACACCAACTCCCCCTCCCCACGCTCAATCCTCTCCTGCACATCACCACAAGACTTGGCCATGATAATCGACCACGCGCTCTCACCCCCCGACGGCCCCCTCCGGAAGCACGACAGCGTCATCCCCGGCGAAATCGAAGGCGTGCGATCCGTGTCGCTTCCATCTGGACTAGCTGCCAGTCTGGCAAGCCATATGTTTCGCGGGCCGGGGACACGACAGCAGATGTTTACTTGGGGTC
This sequence comes from Fusarium secorum, assembly GCA_013363185.1. Classification (NCBI taxonomy): domain Eukaryota; kingdom Fungi; phylum Ascomycota; class Sordariomycetes; order Hypocreales; family Nectriaceae; genus Fusarium; species Fusarium secorum. The sequence continues at coordinate 6,452 of JABEEM010003112.1, read as the reverse complement.
CTGAAGTATCGCAGTTGATGACGTAGAAGCCGTTTGAGGCGATGATGCATGCACGGGAGACTTGGGTTAGGTTGCGGCTGGAGAGGATGGGGGCTGAGCCGTCGTAGATTGATGGAGGGATATGGCTCTGTTGAGGTTGGGTTTCTTGGAGGTGTTGCTGGTGACGTTGTTCTTCTTCGCGCCATCGATCCAGCGCTCTCTCGGAGAGATTGTTGACGCGAATGAGACTGACACAGTCGTCAAAGATAACTAAACCGCTTCGTGGCAGCTCGTCTACGACATTGACTACAGTTTCTTCAGTGCGCGGTTCATCATCTGAATGTCGCGGACGGCCTCTCATTGTTGGCGTGTCCGGTTGATCAGCGTCGTGCTGATGCTCGTGAAGATGGTGATGTCTTGCCATGTCGTAGCAACTTAGCTTGAGTTATTGTAGTAATATGAGTGTTGTAGCGTGAGCAGGAACAAATGAAGAAAGATGTGGGTTGTTGGTGGGACGTGAGATGACTTGATCAGCTGCCATTTGCACTGACACGAGGGTGAGGTTGTCACTTCACACTTGTGAATCATTGCACAGAGGGCACAGTTTCACACAGCGACTTGATGATTAAGACTACTTCTCGTGCATTCTTTTACATTTCCATGCGTTCGTTCAAGTCATCCCTCTGCTATCGCCTTCATCGCCATCCACATCACTCAAACCCCCCTCAACCTTGTAAGACCTCAAATCCTACCATTCTACCAAGTGCAGAAATACTTTCAGGACCGCTTGGAAGAATCTCACCCTCCCCACGCTCGAGAAGCTCGGGGCCGCGATCACCACAGCTGCTCACGATCATGGAAAAAGCCTCCTCATCGTCAACTGTCGCAATGAGGCTCACATGGGACAAGTCCGGCTGAGCTGCTGCTTTGAAAAGAGGAACGAATCTTTCGTAGGTGCAATCCCGAGACTGCGTGCTGATTATCAACAGCCATATGTTTCGCTGGCCAGGGACGAGCCAGCAGACATTGACTTGTGGACCAGCTGGGTCACAGTTGACGACACGAAAATAGCCGTCGGTGTCGACGATGTGAGCCTTCTCGATGACCGTCATGTTGCCGCTTTGTTGAGGATGAGCAGAGTGATGCTGGGATACTTTCTGGAACCTGGGTCGCTCGGGCCAGCCGCTGGTTCTGGCTTTCTTTCTTGGGGGACCCTCTTGGTGATCGTCGCTGTTGAATTGGGTGTTTGCGACTGTGAAGCGAGCTTGTCCTTGAAGCGACAGGGCGTCGATGTCGAGAATGTCGAGGCAGTCATCGAATACCACGGCGCCTAATCTTTTAACCATAGTAATAGCGTCAGGTTGCTCTTGCTGGACTGGGCTAGGGACGCGGTTCTCGGGGTTGTGCTGGTCTTCGGTATCACCCCTCTCACTGTGCTCCTCCTCCTCATCTTCAGCCGATGGCTCGACATCATCGCGACCAGCCACTTCTTGGTTCAGAGGCTCATTGTTTTGCGGGGCATTATGAGGTAGACCAGGCGGGAAAGGGTAGGTGTAATGATAGTGATAATGATAGTGATGATGGTGGTAGACATGGTGTTGTTCCATCTTGATGCACCGACTTGAGGCAGTCGGACTGAGCTATCGCAGCGATCTCGAGTGTTGCCGCGTTGCGATCGTGAGATGAACGGAGGAGAAATAAATGAAGCGCGATGCCTCTTTTGTTGTTGATGTGAGTGATGACATTGCTGGCAGGCATTTGCGCTGACGAGGCTGTCACCTGGCGACTGTGAATCACTGCCTGCAAATGACACACTGCCAGCCAGTGGCGCCTAAATTGAGAGCGCTCTTGATGCAATCATCATATGAGTGAGCGATAATTGAATGAGGAGAGGGTTCTAATGAAGCAAAGCATTGTTATGTTGAAGGTAGTGAGCTGACGGTCGCTGTCTCAGTGAACGTCAACACAATGGGCAGCGCTCACAACCACAACTGCCATCGCGGTCGATAATACAGTGAAAACGAGATCAAAATAAAATTCCTTCACACTCGTAAAGCTTCTGATTCGCAATTCTCAATTTTGATGAAGTTGACGTTGATCTTGATAAGTGGCGATTTTCCCCAGCTTCAATCCCCTCCCAAAAAAAACGTGCATCAAAACTCCTCCCCCAGACCCCAAACCTCCGCATCCCATCATCTCGTCAACTTAACCTTGTGCCAGAAAAACAATGGCCCAGGAGCTGGAGAAGTCCCTGCTTCTCGGTCCAAAGCTCGGCGAAAAAGAGACTCCATTGTGGGTGAGATAAAAGGGTCCACGAGGTTGAGAGTGACACTTTTAATACTGGGTCGCGTGTCACAGGTTTAGCACGTCAGTCAATTAAAGGTCATCAATGAACAGCCCTCAGGATGCAAGAGAACATCAGATATTGACATAGGCGTTAACATATACTCAATAAAATGTATCCTAAATTTATGCTAAATATACGTAAGTGTTTTTATTAATTATGATCGAGGTCTGATGAGAGCCTCAGCACCAAAACAAGGATATCCCATCTCACCAACATGGTCATCTTGGCAATCTTGGTAAACCCTCATTATGCCCGCGTAAACGCTCGGCTAACTCCCGTTCTTGCGCCGCTATCCGCCTGCCAAGGCATCTTTTCTCCGTCGGAAGGATCGCCAAGACAGGAGCGGTTCCGAGTCTCCAATTGGCACGCATGTTGCATGCTATACCGTAGAAGTTGGCTGGAGTGTTGTTGTTGGTGGTGAGATTGAGATTAGTTGCGGCTTAAAAGCTGACGAATCTCACAATGAAACAAGAGCGCATTGCCAAAAGAAGCAACCCGAGCAGTCCATTGAAAGGAATTATGTTAGAAAGTTTAATTTGCGCAAAGGGATCGGCGTATACGACGGTCTTGAGTAAGGGAGGGCGGATGATCAATGGTGTATAACAAGATAGGAGATAATCCGATGTCGGGTCAATGGATAACAATGCCAGTCTCTGAATCAGTAACTTGACTTGTCATCATGCAATTGTTCATATCCTGTGCGGCCAAGTTTTGGTGGTGATGCCAATGTTCTAGCATCGCCAAGTTTACAAGTTCAGGTTGATCTCCCGCGGCCAAGAAACGTGCTTTTAACGACGTGCATCTTGTCCCTATTTTCTATCCAATTTTTATGGAATTTTGAATGAGATCAACGGTTTGACAAGCAGCTCAATTGGACCCTTTGATCATCTTCCCCAGACCCGATTGTACCGTTGAATGTCATTGCGTAAGGTCCACTGCAAACACCACTGATACCTATAACCTCCCCTCCAGTAAAATAGCGAACCTCGCGTTTGTTTTCGCTTGCAAGAGAAACTCTGAACCTTATTCCTGTACACTGTAGTCTCCACGTCAATTAAATAACTACTCTTCTTCCAAGGCAGAGTAACCGCGAATTTGTCACCAACAACTTCAGAACCACAAATTCTGTACCTTCTCCACGTAAATTGGAACCTCAATCACGCATTGAGCTCTTTGTCCGCTCCTCATAAGGACATGATCTTCGGTTCCCACCCCCGACCTTTGAGGCCCGATATTTTTCACAATCCCCAGGTTCCTTTTTTTTTTCGCCATTTTTTTTTAGACGAGAGCTGTGGACTTTGGGGAAGACCCTTTGATCGTCATCTACATAAAGCATCAATTGTAAACCACCAAAAACACATTGTTGTTTATCGTATAACTTCACGTGTAGAGCCTCGGCTTTATCATGCTTCATCACTAGCACCATCGTGGACATATCCCCTGAACCAATGACGTCTCTGCCGCTCTAGAATGATCGCCACGACAAGGGTTCTGGGACCGAATAGAACGTTTCATCCGCTAGCACTAAGTAAAAAACATGCCGTTTTTCAGGCGCCTTTGCCGCCTTGAACTTTGACGTCACGGTTTTGTCTGTTTTCAGTAACACCGAGGTTTGTCTGCCCTGCTTCTTGGCAGATCCGAAGGAATCGGAAGACGGCATCTACAGTGTGTGGTGCCCTGTAAGGCAGCGCCTGAGACTCACTCTGGTTAGAGCGACTTCCAGTGCTCTTGATGGTTTTCTAGTGGGCTGCTTTTAGTGGACGTCCTGTGAACGACTCAGGCGTGGGGATCTCCAATATTCCTTCGGTCCACCCACTGTGACACTCCATGTCTTCAAGGGACTTTTTCGTTCTTTGACCAACTTTTCGACTTTCTTTCAAGGATGATCGTCACTTCCAACCCGTGGAGATAGTGGACCGTACGTGGAGAAACAGTAATACACTCACTTCAGAATTTTCGCATCCCAGACTCCCTCTCCCACTTACATACCCTCTCTACAACATATAAACCCTCGCTTCTCCCCCAATGCATCCCTCACCAAGCTCCCCAATCCTCCCAGCTCTAGACGAGCTTCCCCCTCAAACATAGCAGGTCTATAGCCCCCCCTCCGTTAACCATGCCTCCCTCCTTCGCAGGCCTGACGGGCAAGAAATTGTCCCTGGCCATTTCTACCGTCGCAACGACTGGTTTCCTCCTCTTTGGATATGACCAAGGTGTGATGTCTGGTATTATCGACGCAGACCCTTTTCATGATTACTTCCCCGAGACAAAGGATAGCACCATGCAGGGTTTTGTAACGGCCATTTACGAGATTGGTTGCTTGCTCGGCGCCATGTTCATCCTCTGGATTGGTGATCTTCTCGGTCGTCGAAGGGCCATGATTCTCGGTGGTTGGATCATGATCGTTGGTGTCATTATCCAAGTCACTGCTATGAAGGGCCACAAGGCTCTTGCGCAGCTCATCATCGGACGAACAATCACTGGTGTCGGAAACGGTATCAACACTTCCACCATCCCAACATACCAAGCTGAGTGTTCCACCACCACAAACAGAGGTCTCCTCATCTGCATCGAGGGTGGCATCATCGCCTTCGGCACCCTCATCGCATACTGGATCGACTACGGCTGCTCCTACGGTCCCCAGGACCTCACATGGCGCTTCCCCATTGCCTTCCAATGCGTCTTCGGTCTTATCCTCTGCGTCTCAATGGTCTGGCTGCCAGAATCCCCCCGCTGGCTTCTCACACACGACCGACATGAGGAAGCCGAGCGTGTCATTGCCGCGATTCGCGGTTTCGAAGTCGACAGCGACGAGACCCGCGCTGAACGCGACCGTGTCGTCGACTCCATTCGTGCCTCTGGTTTCGCTGCTCAGAAGAGCACACCCGTCAAGGCTCTCTTCACCGGTGGAAAGACACAGCACTTCCGCCGTATGCTTCTCGGTTCCGGATCGCAGTTCATGCAGCAGGTCGGTGGCTGCAACGCTGTTATCTACTACTTCCCTATTCTGTGCACCGACATCTTTGGCGATAAGAACTTTGCTCTTCTCCTCGGTGGCGTCAACATGATTGTCTACTCCATCTTTGCAACTTCATCATGGTTCCTTATCGAGCGTGTTGGTCGTCGCAAGTTGCTCCTCATCGGTACTGCTGGTCAGATGCTTTCCATGTTCTTGACAATGGGTTTCCTCATCCCTGGTGGTACTGACCCTGGTAATAATGCGCCTCAAATCTCAAAGGGTGCTATCGCTGGTCTCTTCACTTACATTGCTTCGTTCGGTGCTACCTGGTTGCCTCTTCCCTGGTTGTATCCCGCTGAGATCAACCCCCTCAAGACCCGTGGCAAGGCCAACGCCACATCTACCTGCACCAACTGGCTGTTCAACTTTGTCATTGTCATGATCGTTCCCATCATGATCTCCAACATCCACTGGGGAACCTATCTCTTCTTCGGCTGCGCCAACGCCACATTCTTCCCCATCCTTTACTGGTTCTACCCCGAGGTAAGCACCCCCACTTCGTCACTGCAATCACATCTAACAAATCACAGACTGCCAACCGATCTCTCGAGGAAATCGATATCATCTTCGCCAAGGGCTTCGTCGAGAAGATGTCCTATGTCCAAGCCGCCAAGGAGCTTCCCTTCCTCTCTCACGAGGAGGTCGAGCGCGAGGCTATCCGACTCGGTCTTGTGGACGAGTCAAGCCGCGGTGGAGTTTTGGAGAAGCCAGATGAGGAGAGCGGTACAGTCCGCGACGACTCTGGCTTTAACTCTGAGAAGTCTTAGATTTGCTCATGAGTAACTGTTTCATATAGAAACGTTTTGTGTTGTAACACGTTTTGGATACCCTTGTTTTACTTTAGAGTCATAAAGACTTAGAGCCGTTTGGCATTATAGAGTTATAGATCAATAGACCACTATAACGAACATCAACCTTCAACCTGTAACCCAGTACCTTGATGACTTACAACATGATCTCCGCATCAATTCTCCAATTTACAACATGTGGCGAAAACTCTTTCTTTCCCCGACATTTCCCCCCTTGGAGATTAGATTCCTCTTACCTAAACCCCGTGGAGATCAACATGACGATCCCTTCCTTTCAGCATAATTAAAATTGGAGAAT
>JABEEM010003107.1:0-20986 GCA_013363185.1 Fusarium secorum | reverse complement strand
TTAGGTCAGATCCACGGGTATGCTCCCGCGGCATTGGGCTATACGCTTGTAAAGAAGTTGCAGACTGAGACACGCGTATAAGATAGAGAGCGACACGAGTTAGCAGCTTAGGTTTAGTGGAGGTTTAGGTACTCGCGGATATTACGGGCTTGTTCTTCACAACAATTAATTTAGCTGTCATGGTTGCTTGGCGTTTCTACCATGCGATTATGGTCTTTGTTAGGGCTTCTTGTTGCTCAAAATTACCGACATGGGACGAATCTCAACAGATCTATAAAATGGATCCCAAGAGACGGGGGTTTGTCCCACAACTAATAAGCCCCTGCGTCTGGGGCAGCTCAATTTCCCAGTCGTCGATACATAGCAATGGGCATTTGCTGCTGAGTCTGCGAAGCCCATACCCAAGCAAAAGAGGGAGCCCGGATATACATTAGGAGGTTACCTTACTCGGCGGCTTCTAAGAGTCCGTTGCCCGCTCCCTTGACCCAATTTAGATAACACCCGACTCCTAAGCCCAAGACCAGGAGAGACGGTGGAAACCCGCTGGAAAGGCCGGAACACGTCAAGCCACAGCCGCAATGGCCGGGTGGTCGTTCAGGGACTCGATTGGTCCCTCAAGGGAATTTTGGGGTCAGATTTGATCATGTTGTTGGCCTGCATTGCGTAGGAGGTGCTGTAGCTTGTCTGTAGTTTTACTTGGCAGAGCCAGAAGCAGCGTCACTGCGTAAGACCGACCGCACCCAATCTACCACCCACTTTTAGAAATGCTATGCTACTACCTATGGATGCCATGCTCTGCTTGGCTGAGCTGCAGACCGGGGCTAGAAACGGCTTGACTTTTCAAACCACCATTTCCTGTTCTTCCAACATCGTCACAACTATCGCGACAAGTGAGCTCTTTTGCCCACTCAACCTCGCTCCATCTTTCGCTCCTCAGAAGCACTTCTTCCCCGGCAGAATTTTGTGTTTAGCCTGGCTCAGCTTCTTCCAATCGTGACGATTTATTTCAACACGAAGCGAATTGTCGACTCCTGACCCCGTAACCCACGAACTTGACCCAGGTCTGCGCAACGACGTCACAGGTCGCTAGGAGCAAATTTTCGGGAACAGACATCTGTCTTTTTCACCATAGCTTCACTTAGAGCTGCAATCGCGTCAGCGACTCGAGCATATCGCCCATTCGTCAGCCGACGACAACCTCATTGCCGACCTTCTTGGCAATAATCAACAATAAAACCCCTCCAGCGCCTTTTTCAGCGCATTCAAATACCAAATACCAACAGAAATGGCTCGTCCAAAGAGAGGGGTTAGGTTCCCCAATCGCAACGGCTCTGATGGACGAAGATCAAGCTTCAGCAGCGAGGACGGTGGTTCTCCCACCAAGCTCAAGTCCCAATCCTCGGGACAGCTGGAAACAGTGGACGAGGTAAGCAGACTCGAAGGAAGCGGCAGGGCCTCACCCCAAGATCTACTCTTTGACTCGAGGCATTGTCGATTCATACCACATTCTAGCTAACAGCCCTCACAGAAGCAGCCCGCAGTTAGCGAAAAGCAAGCCGAGTACGAAAAGAAAAAGGCCAACTTCATAACGCGCACTTTCTGGACCTTTGTCATGTTTGCGCTCTTCTTCGCCGCGCTCTTCATGGGGCACATTTACATCATCTGCATCATCACCGCTGTCCAGATCGTCTCCTTCAAAGAAGTTATCGCCATTGCCAATGTTCCCAGCCGCGCCCGCTCCCTGCGATCTACTAAGAGTCTCAACTGGTACTGGCTGGCGACTACCATGTACTTCCTCTATGGCGAGACGGTCATCTACTACTTCAAGCATATAATTCTGGTTGACAAGGTCCTGCTACCTCTGGCCACCCACCACCGCTTCATCAGCTTCATTCTCTATGTGTTCGGTAAGAAACTCGCTCCCTGGACTGGACTCTCCAGACTAATCGCGAATAGGCTTCGTTTTCTTTGTCACATCTCTTCAGGCCGGACACTACAAATTCCAGTTCACCAACTTTGCCTGGACACACATGGCTCTGTACCTGATTGTGGTCCAGGCTCATTTCATCATGAACAATGTCTTTGAGGGCATGATCTGGTTCTTCCTGCCCGCTGCTCTGGTCATCACCAACGATATCTTTGCTTACATCTGCGGTATCCTTTTCGGACGCACCCAGCTCATCAAGCTGTCTCCCAAGAAGACCGTCGAGGGTTTCGTCGGTGCTTGGATTATGACCATCATTTTCGCCATGCTCCTCTCCAGCATCATGATGCGATCCAAGTACTTCATCTGCCCTGTTAACGACTTGGGCGCCAACATCTTCACTGGTCTTGAGTGTGATCCCAACCCGGTCTTCCTTCCCAAGACATACGAGCTACCCGAGCTGTTCTTCCTCCCCGATACTGCGAACTTCTCCGTTACTATTGCTCCCATGCAGATCCATGCCCTCAACTTGGCTACCTTTGCCTCTCTGATCGCTCCCTTTGGCGGATTCTTCGCTTCAGGTCTCAAGCGCACTTTCAAGATCAAGGACTTTGGCGACTCTATCCCCGGACACGGAGGTATCACTGACCGCATGGACTGTCAGTTCATCATGGGTTTCTTCGCTTACATGTACTTCCACACATTCATTGCCATCCACAAGGTCAGCCTTGGCAGCGTTCTAGAGACCGCAATCACTAGCCTCAACCCCGATGAGCAACTCGAGCTCGTCAAGGGAATGGGCCATTATCTCCGAAACCAAGGCATCCTAGCTGAAGACGTAAGTGCCTGCTTCTAAATCTTGACTACATCTTGCTCACCAACGACAGGCTGTCGCTTGTATCGATAAGCTCCTGCCGGTAAAGCAATGAGTTCTCAACGAATAACTCAGGTCTTTTACAAGGCACATTTTGATCATATTCAACTGGGTACATAGCCCCTTTTCCACTCACCCTGGCGTTCTCCTGAGTCATAGAGCTTTAACATGAGCTGTGCGTTTCCGAGTATTATCGGGGTCTGTACGGTTCAAGCCAACTATTGAGCTGTATTGTTGGTTATCGGGCAGCAAAGACTTTGTGCCCGGGTTTACAGGCGCTGTCGGTATTATGTAATGAGCAAATAATGTCCATATTTCGGGGGAAGGGTGGCTGTGAGTATAGACTCCTGTTGACGTGGGTTAAGTCGTCAAAGCCTAGTGGGAAATTCTACAAAAGTATTCAACATCCACTCTAGAAGTATTGCAAACTATATGCATCATGTGTATGATTCAATCTACCTATAATTTCCGTGCGCCACTCAATGAGCCTCTATGTTCTGTTTTCCATTTTCAATCTTGATCCTGTACAGCTTACTCTTACAGTTTTCGTCTTATTCAATCTTGGTCTCCCAGCCGCCTTCGGCTTCGAAGATTTCACCGACCGCCTTGCCAACGTCCAAGAGGTGACGGTCGCGATATCGCGGTGCGACGAGTGAGAGGCCGATGGGCATGCCGTGGTCACCTTTGAAGCCTGGCACATTCAGGACTGGGACATGAAGGCCCTACACGATCGTTAGTCATTGTAATATTCGTACATAGTTTGTCACTTACGCTCCACATGGCGCAGAAAATATGGCTTCCTGTACTCTCCAGACCAACGGGGGCCTCGTCTGGTACACTCGGCGTAATGATAGCTGCATACTGCGAGGCAATAAAGTCGAAGACAGGCCTCATCGCGGCCAAGCTGTCGCTAGCCATCAGTTGCGTCTTGCGAGTGAAATTGTCGGAGTTCTCGACGTGCTCGATCAAGGCTTGGCCGATCTGGTCCTTTCCAACTCTATACTCTGGTAGGAAAGAGGTACGGCCCTCGGTGTGAAGGCCAATACGATACCACTCTGGCACATCGTCGAATGCCGAAGGAAGTTCAAGCTCATGTACTTCTGCGCCATGGGATCTGAGAAGATCGGCAGCGCGGGCGAGAGCGTCTTGGGTTCCAGGACCAGCCATGGGCCAGATGCTCGTCTTACAGATTGCGAAACGTGCCCCTGCGATGCCTTGAAAAGAATGATCTTCATCTTCGTCATCTTGAAGAGCAAAGACGTCGGCCAGAAGGATCAGATCTTCAACACATCGTCCATACCATCCAAGAGTGTCGTACATCAGAGCATATATCTTCTGACCTTCGCGAGACACAGAGTTCCAGGTTGGTTTGAACCCATAAATCCCATTAAACGATGCGGGACGAATCATAGATCCGCCTGTTTGTGTCCCAAGGGCCACGGGGGCTTGGAAATCGGCAACAGCGGCTCCGGAGCCGCTGGATGATCCGCCCGGAGTGCGTAGAGGGTCATGGGGATTGTGAGTCTTGGGGCCGACATGGATAGCAGCAAACTCGGTGGTAGTTGTTTTACCTAGCTTGTTAGATGCAAGTGGGCAAAGCATATATAGAACATACCGAGGATGAGGGCACCAGCATGACGAAGGATTCGTACGGAAGCAGCATCTGTCTCGGGGAAATGGCCATCATATAGTGGCGAGTTGAACTGAGTAGGCATATCTATACGATAGTAAGCTCCAGTCTTCGTGATGGGTACAAGTTTGCCCAACGAACCTTTTGTGTAAATGACATCCTTCACGGCGATTGGAAGTCCATGAAGAGGTCCTCTATTTTTCTTAGGGATCTCATCTAGAAGTCTTGCTTCCTGCATGACCCTCTTCTCGTCCAGGTACGCCCAAGCTTTGACGTCTTCATCGCGTGCCTTGATCCTTTCAAGTAAAGACTCGGCATACTCTTGAACAGAAATCTCATCCGCCTGAATCTTCCCAAGAGCTTCAGAAGCCGTGAGTTTCCATGGCTCGACATGATGCGTTTTGGAAGGAGACATTGCTTTTTCTTGGTCTCTCTACTATGGAGTCTTGCTTTTGCGTACAACTAAGTAGTGTTAGGGAGTTCAGACTGTCTAGTCTTATTTCCAATGCCCCGCGATAGTGAACCTCAACACTCCAAGTCAACATCTCAGAAAGGATTAAATTGGAGAGTCTCATATGTTATATACCTTTTTTTTTCGTTCGCCTCTTATAAGCAGCCTATGCTTCGGGCACTAATGCAACGTCTCTATTCTGTAGGCCGGTCGGTGAGAGTCCGTAGCCTATAGGACGCATGTGCGGAAGGCCTCAAGTGGTCAAACACTCGCCTCCTGAATCCGGGCACTAATGCAGTACGGGCCGAGCTGCCAACGGATACTCTATCTCGATATGGCAATAGACGTAATTGTGGACTTACTCCGTCGTGCGTACACCGAGACGTTTTTCTGTGTAACTCGGAGCAGCCCAACAAGAAGCAGAGTCGTCTCTTCCAAGTCGTGATTGGATTTTCCGGTGACTATCCGGTGCGAGGCGAAGTTGATATTGTCGAGACGAGATGAAGGGTTGGGAGGGACAGCATAGAAGGATTGTTGGACAGGATACATTAGTTAAACGACTCGAGCAGGAGGTCAAGGCGGACTTATGCTTCTCGTCCGCTCGGGCATTGGACTTCGGGGTGCACCAAGGCGTCCAGCACAAGGCCCAACAGGAAGCTATTCCGGACCACGATGTAAAGATACTCCTCGTTCTAAGGTTTCAGCTAGTCAGCCAGAAAATAGCTCGGTAACACCCGGTCTTCCGGTCCGACGTCTAACATGACGGATGATAGGAGAAGTCAGAAGAGGCTAGTCAAACTTGAGGAGCAATCAAGGTCGAGAAGTCCTTAGTCGAGACAGGGTTCGATGCAGGAGGGGGATGTCACGGGATAGTGCTCGAAACTTCGGCACTTGGGGAGGGATCTACAGACGAGGTGAATCCTAAGCTTAGCTACTGTAAAGTTGAACTCTGATTGTATGGTTGAGCGCAGCTGAAGTAGGGATTCGAAGTCTGGTAAGTTTACTAGTGACATAGACTCGACGCCACGTACCAGCATCCCGGTATTGTGTAAGAGATAGGTGAGAATGGTTAACCTCGTTCATGATTACTATTCCCCTTGATTACATTGCAGGCTGGCCATGATATAGTCAGCGATTGGACATGGAGTTGAGCTGAAGTGACATCGCCATTTGCCTCAACAGCTTCGTTACGACCCTCGTTTTCCCTGTCTTCATACTATAACTTCTCATAAGCCAACAGCCACAAACAATGGTGATCCTCGACACGCAATCCTTAGCCTTGCTTCGTCTTCCTTGCCTCATCTCAAACCTTGCTGATTTTACCTTTCCTTTCTTTTTCCTCGCAAAACATCTCCGCCGCTATACTGAACAGGGCCATACCCTGTACCCCACGAACCTGTTAGAATCAATTTCATTTCTTTTTCTGTTCTCGTCCGTTGTTAGCAACGTCACTTTAGATGCCCAATCGCGTCGATTGGCTTCTGGAAGACCGGTGAGCCGGGGTAGTAGCGTCCAACTTCCCGTAAGCCACGCCGATAATCCATGGCGGCAAACTCTGGCTTGGCCTTGACTCTGCAAATGAGGCTAGAGTCGGTGAGTTGAAGATTTCATGTAAGCTATAGTGAGGCTTGAATTTGCCAATATTTCCTGCGCATGTGATGTACAGATATAAGACCGGATCTCTGGCATCTGTATGCCTTGGCCTCGGAATACTACGTCGATGCAAACGGTTGACACACGATCTCGGTAGAATGAAAGTTTAGGCGATCATAAGCTAGGGAAGCTTCTCTCGACTCTAGTTTGATTGACAACAGGCATGGATATGGATGCGGTATCAGGGGTCTTATACGAGCTGCCATGCTGCGTAGTGACGAATTGATGCTGTCCTTCTTATGGTAGCTTTCCGATAGGATTGAACAAGAAAAGGCCGCGTCTTGGCTACAGGCCTGAGTCCTCCAATGCCGGTCTGTTTAATCTCTCAGTGCTTGCATCTATGTATTGATTCGTAATGTTCCTGGAATGAACCAACATATCATATTACATCAGGTCGATTCCTCAGGTGATATGATGTCCTTGATTTATGCATTGCAGTTAGTTATTCGCAGCAAGCTATGCAGCAGCTTTAGCGAGTGTAACGGTGAAGAGTTTTGTGTCCTGCATATTTCCACGATAGCTACGCAAGACATTGGCTGCAGAGAGGCGCTACGGCTTGTCACTTACGACAGCGAGATCTGATCAAATCAAGATACTCAAAGCGCCTTAGTTCAGGTCCCATTAAGTTGCTGAGGCTCAACGGCAATGCCGATCCAATGTGACATCAAGAGTCATAGGTTATGAGGATTGCCTAGCAGATTCCGCCTCAGATGAGGCTTGATGTGAGGCTGTAGGTCGATATTAATAGCTGCAGCACTTTATCCTAGGTACACATGAATGCTCGAAATACGAGGGATGCTGAAATTTGAGGCCTAATTTTATTTATTTTATGATCCGTCCATTCGTAATCCACGTCTTCTCTAAGGTGATCCGTCTGTTATTACGTCTCTTCTAATTTTTTGGTGTAGAAGCTCCGGTCATGATAATTCGTCCGTCGACCACCGGAGCAATGCAAGTTGTCCAATCAACCGTGTACTCGCCCTCTTTGAGAGGATCACAGATACTAGTCTTGACCTTTGCTTTGAGCGCCCACTTCGTGAAGAACTTGCGCATCAAGAGAACCTCAAAATCGAGCCTCGCGCCGTCAGGATCTTCAAACTCTTCCTCCTCACGATCCTTCTCATGAAGTTCCTCGTCGCTGGTTTCGTTGTCATCATGGGGTTTCATATTGATGCTGAAGCGGCGCTTGAGGAACCTGTCCCAGGGGTCTTTAGCGTCCTTGGTAACACTCTCGGTGCGTTTGTCCTTGGGTAGATTCTCTGCAACGGACTTGAGGCTGGGGAAGTCGGTAGTGAAGGTAGTTCGGACGGGTGAGACGGGGGTCTCGCACTTCTGGGCAACCTTGACCCAATGTTGCGCGAGATTTTTCCATCGTCCTACTGTCAAGAGGCCCATGAAGTACTGACGCAGCATGGCCGAGATAAGAATGCCGTTTTCTTCCTCGATAATCTCCTCCGCTTGTCCACCCTCAGACTTGACCAGCAAGCTGGTGAAACCATCTGCCGTCGCTGTCAGCTCTCATGTTCCCTCATGTGCATAGCTTCAACTTACCCTTTCCTCGTCCCATATATCCTCGGGTACAGAGCACATAGAGTTTCTCCGGCTCATACGGCTTTCCACCAATTTCCGCCCACAACACTCTCTCCCCTCTAGGTCGGGAGGGATCAAACTCGAATCGAATGTTGGAAACCTGGGGAAATCGACCTTCCAGAGCAGGATACATAGCTACACTGTTCTCAAGAGCGTCGAAGATAGCTTGACCTGTCACTCTGAGCAACACGACAGGATCCTCGAATGGGAAGCAGGTCGTGATATCCTTGATGCGAACTGCACCTGGGGGGTAGATTTGGTCGCCACGGATAGTACCAGATGCCATGATTGTGCAATCAGCACCATGATGCTGTCTCATGACGTCGCATACAAAGTTTCCGATGTTGGACTCCTTAAGGCGAACTGTGCTGAAACGAGCATCCAGAGGTGTAGCAGTGTATCCAATAGGCCTTGCCAGTGACTGGTTGAGTTTGGAGGTGAGTTCATCTACCTTTTTTAGTGTTGAAGGGTCTTCCTCGATAGACGAAACAATGTCTCTTCGCCAGATGTCAAAATCCCACTTGGAAGGGTCATCTTCCTTGCGACGAGCCTCGATGTAACTCAGGTTCTTGAAGTCGGTACCAGATCGAAGCACGTGAGTCCCATTGATGAGGCTGTGGGCGTAGAAATGGTCGTGCCCGCCGAGGATGATATCAATGAGTCCTTCTGTCTGTTCTGCCAACTTGTTGTCATTGGGTTCTCGCATGTGGCTTAGACAGACAATGATCTCTGCGCCGTCCTCCCGCAACTTCGGGACGAGCTCCTTGGCAACAGCAGTAGCGGATCTGTACTCCAGATTGGGCGGTAGACTGTTGATGGTCTCAAGCCACTCTCTCTCACCCAAGCCGATGAGGCCAACCTTGATGCCATTCGAAGTGGTGATCATGTGTGTCTTCTTGGCATGGCCAATAGGTGTGTCACCGCCAATGTCATGGTCGATGACGTTTGCGAGCAGCCAAGGGAACTTGTTCTGACTTGAGAGATGCTCAAACTGCTTGACACCAAAGTCAAAGTCGTGGTTCTGTGATTTGAGGCTGGTTAGTTACCAAGTCAGTCAAGGGTGGTATGACCTACCCACCCCTACACAAGAGCAGTCCGTTCCAATCAGATCAAGAACGGGAACCATGTGTTGACCTAGGTCGGATCGTCAATATCTAGATATAAATAATAAAAGCTATCTTTCCTGGATCACAAAACTCACCCTTTGTCACAGTACTCTCCAAGCTAGGGTTGAAGACATCTCCAGAAAAGAGCGTCAGGGCTCTAGGCTGATCCTTGAACTGCTCGCCTTCCTGGTACTCGCGGCACACGCTGATGAATCTTGGCAAGCCACCCACAGGCTCAGCACTCGAAGGGTCTAAGTGATAGACGTCGTTGTAGTGAATCAGCCTCAAATCGGGAGGTGAATCAGCCTGGCCCTGATGCTCGACACGACCTGAGGCGTAGGTGACTTGAGGTTCCGCAGTGGGCTTTCCGGCCTCTGCGGGGGCAGTGTCTTTGACCATTGGCAACAATATCAGTGATGATGTTCAGATAATCGAGTATTTATTAGGATACTTATTCTTGTTCTTTTAGGAGGAAGAATAAAATCAGAATCTTTCAAAGAGCGGGAATGATGACAGATTCAAAGGCAACGAGGCGCAGCTGAAGCTCTACCTTACTTCTCTCCTCTCTTCCTCCTCGAAAGTCCAGGGCAGCGCTAACGGCAGCTTGCAGGACGGGCCCCCGGGAAATGGATCCAGTAGACCAGTCAGCACGTGACACTATGAATAGCCATGTTCATAAATTACTTTGTGTCTGTTGATGATTTGCTGCAGGAGAAGCTTTGATGTTTGGGGCCTGCGAGTCACCAACGCAGCATGTAACGCTGACGAGGTTTCTTCAGCAGCAAGAGGTGATTCTCTTATTTTAACGTTGTGGGACATGGCGCAGACACGGCGTACAGGAAAAGCAATTGATGGCACTGAATGAAAAGTGTAGCGGAAAAGGATAGCTGCCGGATATGTCGGTGAAGAAAAGGTCTAATGATAACCAATACCTATCGTTAGTTGTGATACTCGAAATGCTTCGTTCCATGTGGATAGCTTTCTTTGTTTAGACCTTCTATCCAACCATTGGCCATTGTCATAATTCCAATTACTAAAATTGAACTCAATGGTTTCATGAGCAATACCCTGCTTCTCATAAGCGAATTGTATTCATCAAGTGCTCAGTCCAAAAGACAGTTAAGTATTTGCTCCAGATGCGACTATATAGGGTAGCAAATTAACCACTTCACTTCAAGATCTCCAGGCTTACAGGCAACGCGCTTTGCTCAATCCACGCTCTAATCACATCGGAAAATAGCTCTGGCTTTTGCAAATTCCACGTGTGCACTGCTCCTCTGACTACCGCAGCCAGTGAGCCCTCGATGGGCATTTCCCTACCCATTCTCCTCACCGCCTCAACGTCGTCAATGCCTTCTGCCGCAATCGCCAGCGTCTTCACTGGTAGCGTCCTGATGTCTTCCCATGTGAGCTCCAGGAGTCCCGTGTCTACAGCACGAATCACTTCCCATCTCCTATTATGCCGCATCTCTTCTAGGAGTTCTTCATGGCGACGCATGCCGCGACCTTTGACAGCCACGAGCATATACAGCCACGTCGGTACCAGTTCGAGAAGCACTAACATAGCGTAGTAGGTGATGCTCGGATAGCGGACTACCCATGCCCAGTGGCCCTCCATAGGGTGCCCCGCGGTGACAGTGGCAGAGAGGACCAGCTCCGGATGTTGCCGGCTGATACGGAGAGTGATGAAGGCACCCATGGAGAGACCGATAACGTGGGCCCTGCCGTCATGCGCGTGTCGCCGGATGAGCACGGCCACCCGCTCTGCGGAGCTGGAGATATTCGCAGGGAGAATATTGCGGGATTGAGAATGACCGCTGATATCGGGGGCGATGATGTGATAATCGGATAGGTAAGGAATCACGTAGGACCACTCAAGATGTGAGTTAAGGAGACCATGTAAAAGTATCACTGTGATTGGTTTGTCTTGGTTGAGACTGACAAAGAAGAGCTCTTGCTCTGCCTCGGTCGCTTCTGGCGATGCCATCTTCGTGGGATCTTGAAGAACCTAATGTTATTAAGATGTATGTATATTTGGCTGGAGTAACGACTAGATAAATCGAAAAGCATCATACCACCTCTTCTAGGCTTTAACTGTTCAGCTGATTTCAGCTGGCTACGCCGCAGCCATCTTGATCTATTATCATATCACCACTAGACAAGCTATAAGATTGACGAGATGCAATGTTACCGACACCGGCAATCACGAAAAACAAACGTGAAAACCTTTTTAAACTCTCCGATTCGGAGCATCAGCTTTGAAATCTTGTTTCGCACCTAGTCAGTCTAGTCAACCGCGTCACTCTTCTTCAGGTGTTTTGACAGCAGCGTAGTATCGATTGATGATCATCACTACTAGCTGTTCCCAAACATTCGCCAAGATGTTTGCATCTCAGGGTGACTTCTGTTATAGGGCTTGTAAACTTATCGCAAAGAGCCTGCAACAGGTTTCATCCCAGGTCTTATGCCCTAAGCCCGAGGTTGAGAACAATATCTGAGTGTGGTATCAGCCGCGTTTCTAAGGCGATCATACATAAGCCGTCGAGATACCGATCGGATGGTCGTCGTTCCTGTTGCAAGAGAGTTTCACCGTCGCGACGCCGTTTCTGCCACTACACTTTTCGCTTCATATGGCGCCACTATCAACATCCACAAATTCTGCAGCTGAGGATCGTTGAGGAAAAGCCTGCCCTCCACTGACTCAATTGGCCTTCCTCCTTATCCCTGGGCGCTAGAGGCTATGTGGCAGGCGAGTTGAAAAGTCGCCAGATGCCCTGTTTCACAAACCGTTGATGGCAGTTTTTCGAAGCGCCATGGTGAAGAAATCCTCTGGTTTATGGAGAATTCCAAGTCCATCAAAAACGTCTAATAAGAATTGGAAATGAAGCCATCACCGACTCACAATGGACTGACGCTGACAGGGAGCGCACCAAATAAGGTAGCCACCAGATCTGGTGCTGCAAGCTAGCGGGCGAGACGCCATGCGGAACAGGGGTCATGGCCTGAAGAGCCCCTGGCCAAGGGCAGCCGTTGCCCCTAGCGGTCCCTGACACGGGCGGCCATGCTCATGCGGGTTAGAGTGGCCGTTGGCAGGCCTGGGCTGCGATCTTGGCTGACCAGGGTTGAATATTGAGAGTTAATCTTACCGCATCAATCAATCAATGGTTATTGTGAGTTTATCAAGATGCAGTCGTGGACGATATGGCCTGATGGGATAGAACAATACCTGTAGACTAGAATCATCTCGCAGTGCTTCTCTATCAGCGTTTCACCAGCCAAGCCAACCAACAGCTAAACCTCTCGGTTCCAAGGTCGACCTCTCACTAGTCCAACCTGAAACGAGCTCACCCACCACCCTCACCAGAGTCACTCCAAGGTCTGCACTGCTTGGCCTGCGTGGTGCTTGGCTCAGTTTTCTCGTGATTGAGTGTGCAGCCATGCCCACGCTAGTCTCCGTGGCCCCGATCTTGACACCGCCACAACGAGGGAGCCAAGAGAACCAACATCTTGGCCCTGCCTGTGACAAGTCCAGAACACAGACGAGACAAGCCTGGCACTCGTCAACATCGATATGTGTTTTGTTATTACCATTGTGAAGCACAACAGCCGTCACGATGCCAGTTGATGTCACCTATCTCGCCAATATCAACTCGATAGCCGCTCACAGCCTCATAGTTCCATAGTTTCAACTGCTCTTGAGCCAACCAGATAACATCAACTCCAGCTCCCAAGCATTCCCCTTGCAACCGCTGGTCCCACGATAGCACGTTCCCCAAAACCCTTCTGCCAGCTAAAAGGACTACTGTGCCGCTCTAACGGGCCCCATTACTACTTTCGATTCTTCGCCCCTCCCTTTCAATCTCGTTCTTTTGGCTGTTAAAAGTCAAGTCAGTCCAGGTCAGTCTTGGTCTGGTACGATTCGAGCGTCGCGTGGGCTGGTCCCCAATTTTTTCTCTTCTTCCCCCCTTGTTCTCTTGTACTTTTTTTTATTCCCTTTACTATTACTAGACGATCTGCCATTTGGCTGATCTTCGTTACTTTAACTTATTCTGTTTCCTTGTTCTTCTTTCCTTACTCCATATCTCTTATAATAAGTACCGATCGTTGCCGGTGGTGGAGCTACCTTATTGTCACGACGACTTCATTATTGGGATTTTGAGATTCTATCTGTCTATACCCAGGGCACTCAATTCAGCTCAACCCATCGCATAAAACCACTCCACAGGCAGTGGTTCAATTACAACAATTCTCACCGCAGGACGGCAAAAAAAAAAAAAAAAAGAAAAGAAAAGAAAGTTATTCTGTTAATTTGGACGAAAAGAGAAAACGGGATTGGATATCGCTACGGATCACAGTCTCACGTGTAGAAAAAAAGGCCGCCTACAGAAATCACTCAGACGAAAGATACGCAGAGCATTCAGAAAGAGCTTGGAAGAGAAGACACGAGAAAATGGCCTCGGCCTTGTCAATTCGCCTCGCGGCAGCAGCGCTTTTCGCCCTTTCAGTAACAGCACAGTCATCACCCGCCATGTCCGTTGAGTCCTTCATTCGAGCAGCTGATGATGTTCTCCGCCGACCGTACGTTTCCCTACTATCAACACCGCTCGCTGAGCGCGATCGGAACGCCACAGTCGAGCAGCTTCCCGCAGGAGATGTCCCTCTGACAAAGGATGGCTCGTTGAACATGACGGCCTGGAACATGGACACCAACGCTGCATGCCGATCAGCTCTCGGTGGACTGCACAAGAGCACAAACCCCTCTGGAACATGCGTGTGCTATAATCTTCCCTCGCTCGATGTGAAGACTGGTGTTTTTGAGGCTGATGTTCGACTGTATCAAGTTTCTCAACCCAGAGGTAGTTTTGCAGCTGTTGCACCTGAGGATATCAATGTTGGAATCTCATATAAGGGTGCAAGTGTTATGCCCATTCAGCCTGCGGATGTCAATGGCACAGGTCTAACAGGCGGCAAGCCTGGTATGGGAAAGAGAGAAGAGGGAATGCCACTCCTGCAATCATATATGTTGGTTGGGAAGATTGATGCGGACAAGATGACGGATAACATGACCATGTAAGATTTCACACTCACATCTCACTTCATTCACATATACTGACTTTCTCAGGGACGAGCTCGAATGCCATATCATGCCAACCCTCACCCTCACTGCCCGCAACAGCACAGGCAGTACCATCCGCACCAACGTCTCCATCAACGAAGCCGCTTTTCTCACTGGCGTCTTCTCCCAAGATGTTGTCATGTCCGACTTCGCCATGGCCTCAGCCGCCGTCGACGATCAGGTCGCCGCTCTCAACAACGGCACTGTCGCCTTTGTCCTCCCAGGCGTACAGCTCATGGTCCTCCCCATTGGTCTTATCATGATGAGCGTCTGGCTGCTCATCTTCGTCTCAGCTGTTGGCTTCGGCACATATGAGCGCTACAACTATGCTCTCATGTATCAACGCAGACAAGCTGTCACAATGCCCAAGAAGGCGACAATATGAAGCAGGACATGAAGTTGGGATATAATCAAGCGAGCTTTTCATTACTCTTACGGCCATGCATAGCGTTGTCGACTCTTTTTTCTTTACTACTTTAACTCTCATAAGCGTGTCATTTCCACTCTGCCGATATTTCAGGCACCATATGTTTTTTTAGTTGATATCCGACCTCACATGGTCCCTAGATTCACTTTCTACACTACAACAATAGATAGTCTCATAGCATCAACGTACTAGCCGCTATGGCTGAACAATCACCTACTAAGCAGTATAAAGTTCATCCCCATATTGGGCATCTGGGGTGAGATGTCAGATTGTGGGACGATTCCCCTCTACATGAAACACCATCGTAAGGTACTGAACCCGGAAATCCCTTTTACCGACCCTTGTTACATGACGTTGTATCAGCCCGTCGGTGTCAAAACTGTAATGAGATTCTTGGTATCGTGATATAACATCTAACATGGCCATGCTGAGAAAACCATGGGCTAGTCGCACAACTGTAACAACTCCAACGCTGTAGGGACCGTCCAATGCAAACATGAGAAAACGTCGAATCATAGCAAACTGGTTCCTCCAACTCCTCCAAGCCATGCACATAATCGAAACGCCGCGCGGCAAGACATAACTTCAAACTATGAAATTGACAATCTCCTCTCTGCACTTCTCCATCGCCCTTTAGCCCAGAGGAAGCATTCTGTGAAGACCATATACCACCCTGTCACCATCCAGAATGATAAAATGACACCCAGTCCGCCCATGAGTCGTGCATCGACAATACCCCGTGTCATTGTCTCGCGAATAGCATCGTTCATCATAAGCCACCCGTAGATTGGGATAAGCGGCTCCTGGGACTTGAGACGCGAAGAGAGTCGATTTGTTGGGCCATTCCGCTCACGCTTCCATTCCGAGATGGTGTCCGACATGCGCCAGGCAACCTTGTTGTTAATCTTCTCCCATGTCATCTCGCATGCGTACGATCTTGCGGCCTGGCCCATCTGGGCACGAAGGTTGTGGTCTAGACCAAGTTTCATGGCCTTGGCTACGAAACCATCGAGGTCGTCTGGAGAGATGAGAAACCCGTTTCCTCCTTGCTGGACAATGTCAGACGGGCCCCCTTCATCACGAGCGATGACTGGAACCCCACTGGCCATGGACTCCAAAACGACAAGGCCAAATGTTTCTGTAACCGAACAATGGAGAAAAACATCACCGCTAGCATAGGAAGTGGCGAGATCTTCCCCGACCTTAAAACCGGCGAAGATAACCTTGCCTTTCTCTCTCAGAGGATCAAAAAGCTCCTGTACTTCCTTCTCGACATCAGGATTGCGGTTGCCGCCGACGATGTAAAGTTTGAAGTTGAGTCCTCGAATATCAAGTTCCTTTGCAGCCTTCGCCAGGAAATCGAAGCCTTTCTCGCCAGCGATTCGGGAGACTGTCACGAAAATGATCTCACCGTTAGGCGCCAACTGTTTTCGCAGTTCCTCGCTTCTCATCCGGGGGTTGAATAGCTCAGTGTTGACACCTCGTGTTAGAACTTCTAGCTTATCTGCTGGTACCTTCTGGCCCACCAAATATCGTTTCACGAAACTCGAAGGGTAGAATATGGTCTTGATCGAGGAGTGACTGAAGAGATAACTCTGGACAGCTGCAAATGCAAAGACCGCGACGTGGCTCAGCGGCGCCGGAAATAAGATGGAACAATAGCCAGCAAGATCAGTCTGGAAATTGCAGATGACGGGTATTTGCTTCTCCTTGGGCTGTTGTCGTAGTTGAAGCATGACTTGGAAACCCAGACTTGCAGGCGATGCAAGGTAGATCAGATCGGGAGGGGCATCATCGCCAAATGTTCTTGAGTACAGAGTCGAATTGCGTACCGGATAGACGATAGAGAGCTCGGGATTGAATGGGAGAGGATATCCGGTGACTCTGACTTCGGGCTGCTTATCTGCAGGGGACATGATTGGCGATGGCGGCGGCGTAAAGGTATTGTGCTCTGTATGGTTGTGTGGCGCAACCACTGCGACCTGAGCTCCATGTGCCCTTAGATGGTTAACAAGCATCAAAGTCGTGCGACTGACACCATTGACAGGCCCAAATGACTCGGTGCAGAGGAGGATTCGCTTCCCTTTCAGGGTATCAGGAAACTTGGAGAGGTCATGGCTGGGATAGCGCGATTGGGGAGCGGGCAGAGCTTCAGCAATCATGTTGACTTGCAGCAAAGTGCTTTAGATGGAAGTTATCGTGAAGACATGCTGCGAAGCAGAAAAGAGGCGGAACGCGACTCTTTTCTCTTTCAAAATGCCCATAGTCACAAACCAACGTTGGAAGAAATGCCTCGCACGTGGACAGAAACAGGGCCACGAGAGCGAGACAATACATCTCTAGAAGCACATGAGGCGCAAATTTTGATATGAGCGAGGCTGAATACAAGCCAGAGTAAACACCACGAGGAGGGGCTGTTGGACGCAGTTCGTCGATCTAAGGGGACCAGTCTGGTGGGGGAGGGGCAAATGGAGGGGTCGATCTTGATTAGACGTCATGGTATGAACGAGAAAATAACATTGTATTGGTGAATATGATGGCAGTCTTTGTTGTTAGAAATTCTTGAGAACTTCCTGGTAGGCGTGCGAAGGATCAAGGACAGACTTGTCTTGATCATCACAGGAAGTTCAAACGCATCAAAAGACCCTTCTTCAAACTTGCAAGTCCTGTTATGCAATCACTTGATTCCAGGATCGAAAAAACAACTGCCGTTCTTGTGCCAGAATTTCCGGTAACAATGGCTCAGCCTGGGCCATATGTGATGGTCTTTCAGGTTGGTCCCTGACATGAACCATTCGCTGAGATCTGTGTCGTTAAAAGATCCCCTGCTGAAGACGTGTGGTGGGCGAATCAGAGGCCTCGCCGATATCACATTGTCCCAAGACGTTCAATCCGCCAATGATTGAAAAGATCGCGAATGGCCATGGCAATTCCAGCCCCCGTGCCCAAACAGATCTTGGCCATTGGCGGCGGATTTTGCCATTTCAGACAAGAATGGTTTTTGAATCGCGACTCGTGACAGATTCATCTCAGCCTGAAGATAAAAGTGTCAGTAGTCAAAATTGATCATTTCATGAAAGACATCGGGAATAGACGGAGCGCCTCCAGTAATCTCGACTCGCCAACCATGGGTTAAGCGGGAGCTCTCGGCATAGGTAAATTGGTGGCGCCATTGCGAGTCAAATGGGCTTTTCAGGCAAAAGCAGAGACGTACTCCACAAAGCCCAAGAGAGATGAACAATTTTCAATCAAACTTATCAGAGTTGGCGGTTGGTTGTTAGGGGAAAGAGATTAGATGAAGATTACAGTAGGTCCAGATCGCAAAGGAAACATGGTGAGAGATCAAACACGTGCAACATCACGTGGACACCTTATTCTTCCTTCTTAACAACGACCTGACTATACTCGAATGAGGACTAGAGTTGTGCAATCTTCTGAAGAACTAAAGAAGGACCCTCTGTCTGGTTGCAAGTGTCCGGCTGTGTCGCAAATGTGGTCTCATCCAATATGTTTGTGTGGATATATCTGGAACGACGCATAATTGAGGCTTCCAATATGGAGACAACTTGACCAGGGCATGTCAGAAAATCGCGCCTCTGCCTTGATATACCTTGAATTGTTCTCTATAGTCCAAGCGAAGTGGAATTCAATAACGGCGATACACCTCTCGCAGAAGATCTGAATAGAGTCGCTTCGCGGTAATAAACATCTGATGGTCTGGTGTTTAGGAACTCGCCGATATGCCTAGCGAGCTCGAATGTTGATGGAATCGACGGGCCGATCCACTGCCATGACCAGAATCCCCGAATACCCATCAACATGGGCATTGAGCTTCTGTGGACACATGAGCTGTCTGTCTTGCTGCTACAGACACGGCTCACAGCCTCCGTTGAAGACCCCATCATCTTCCCGTCTTGGCTCATAAATCCCATGCGAGCTCATGACGCAGAGGTCCCCTGGCATCATGACACCCATCAATAGTCGCTGCTAGAGCCGAATAGAGTGGGAATCGGATTAATTAGTTACAAGGGTCTGGTTATTAGCTTGGTGGGATGCCCACCCGGTGACAATTGGAGGCTCAAGATATGCACCAACAGATGAACGATATCTTGCTGACCGATCAACCAACACGAAGTCAAGTGCTTTTGCTCAATAATTCTGAGTCGGGATCCCATAAATCCTCTTGGTAACGGTTCGGTCATCGGCTGCTGGCATCCCAGCCTTCAACAACCGTCAGTGATGAATTATTGGTTGCCAAATGAGCGCTCAGCCGCAATATAATCTTTTTGGGACAGTGCAGAGAGGCTGGGCTGGCTGAATACTAGCCTTTCATGATACATGAGCGATGAGAATATATACGTATATCTATGAAGAACAACTAATTAACTCTTGGCATCGCCTAAGACCAACCTCTTCATGGGTTATTGTCCGTCTTGATTATTTCCCCCTTGTACGACTCCTGAGAAAGGAAGCTGGCTAGAATTTTGACGAGTCAAATAGGAACCATATGATTAATGAGAATTGCAATAATCAGCCTGTGTCGTAGCCGCGCCGATCACGATGATTTGTTACAGAATTGGTTGACAGTTATCGCCAAGCTCAAATTAAACGTCACCTCGTCCAAGATCCGACAGACTATTCGAATGAGTTTCCAGAAAAGTAATCCGAGAGCTTGCGAAGTATCGCGAGTATGTGTGGCTTGATTCTATTCCTGTCAGGCTGTCAGTGCCAATGTCAGCATTTACATATACTGCGGAGTCGGCCGAGTAAGCACAGTGTTTTTCTTCTTTCTAAGTCGGTAAGACTCCGTTTTTTGTTAGCAGAATGACGGGCATGACAAAGTGTTCAATCAGCTACCCCTGAGGCGCTATACTCCATGCCCCATCGGCCGAGCCGGCATCGGGTGAAATGAGACGAATCGATATTGCGGCGTCTCACTCTTTCTGGTTGTTGGCCGCCATCATGGATTATTAGTTGTCTTGGTATTGAAGTTTGTGAGGGCCCGGGGTGCCTGCTAATCGAGATACTGTCTAAGACAAGTACCCAAGGAAT
Source organism: Fusarium secorum (assembly GCA_013363185.1). Lineage (NCBI taxonomy): Eukaryota > Fungi > Ascomycota > Sordariomycetes > Hypocreales > Nectriaceae > Fusarium > Fusarium secorum. The sequence goes on along the minus strand of JABEEM010003107.1, from coordinate 1,163 downwards.
TGGGTTTTGCTTCTCAAGCGTGCCAGTCTATAGGCAATACTGTACTTTAATGTCTTGGACAATTCCCTCCCTGATATCAGAAAAAAGACATGTACGTAGGTTGTTTGCCTTCACCGTCTTATCCCTATTGCCGTTAGTCACCTTATTATCACCTTTTGCATGCCATGCCATTTCAGCCGGAGGTTGTGGCTACGTATCCGTTGTAACGAGTTGTTGCAACAGAGCATTGACCCCTGTCTATCAGTTGGTCGAAATCTCGGCAACCTCGAAACGTTGACTTGATCTTCAAATCATGTCAGCCTCGCAGGAATGAAGACATCCAGTACCAGAGGACATCTATCAGGCGATGCACGGAGGGCGCATTCCGCCGAAAATTCTGCACCTCGTGTTCTGTTTTCACGAGCACACCAAGTTCTTTTTTAAAGTCGGTCAGCTTCATGAGGCTGAGGCGATGTAACTTAGCCTACCTAGATCAACTTGTTCGTCCTGATGGCGATTGGGATTGTTATGATGACAGCATCGGCCGTGCACCCTGACATCGTGAATCGACGACGGGAATGGATCGTTTCTGTAAGAAACAGTCTGGTCTGGTCTCTTCCCGTCCCCAGCAAAATACCTACTGCAGGGCATACAGTAGCGAAGAGTCCATGTTCCGTTTGATAGCCTGGGTGATATGAGGAACAGTGCGTTGGACAGTGCATAACCGGGATGTGGACCCTTGCTTTGGTACCCGTTGTTCCTTGTCAGAGCAATTGGTGGATAGTTTGCTTTTAGACTACCTATGTTCGTTAGATTCTGATAATATTGGTTGTTAGTCTAATTAGAGATAGGGACGGTGTCCACCTCGAGATAACCTCATGCCATTTGAGTTTGATCATCTGAGACTAGGCAGAGAATTTATTCCGATCTATCTCTTTGAGCGGCACAAGCCTCCAGTGGGGTCACGACAAGGGTGTAGGACCTATCAAAATGAGCGCAACCGAAGGTACATTTGCACGCGCCTAAATTTGCGTGTGATAGAAGTACCAGCAGTCAGCCGAGTTACAAATAGCTACCTCACATACTTTACAGCCGTATCGGGTCTGCGACCTTCGTTGATTTCCTGATATCGGCTGTAGATAGCCTCCTTTTTCCTTCCTTTTTTTAAAGGGTCGAGGCTGCCC
>JABEEM010003103.1:0-13140 GCA_013363185.1 Fusarium secorum | reverse complement strand
CAGAACCTTCTGAAGTTGAACTGCTGGTTAGAAATTTATAGCATCCGAATGCTGCTCATATATTTCGCTCTCGAATAAGATCTTCTTGTGATGAATACCCCTGCTGAGGAGGAAGAGAGTTCATTTGTTAATAGTAGTAAGCAAGGATAGATATGATGAGATGTTAGGCGGTGAAGCAGAAGGGGGAGACAGAAAAAGCAGCAAGGCAGAGGGTTAGGGTTATGCTGACTAATGGGGGACCCGTGAGTGTACGGACCCGTCCATCTATTGGGCCCCCAATTTGATCTCTCACATCCCGCCATGGCCGAATCGAGATAGCAATGAAGCTGTCAAGAATCACTCCTTTCACGCTCTTGGCAGCAAGCTGTCAGGCTGCATATGTGCAGTTCCAGGACTGCGCTGATGCGGTTACAAATAAGTCGCTCATTCCGGAGAGTTTTCGCGCGGCGGTTGAGCAAAGGGGGGATGGGTTTGAGTGGCGGTTTGATGTTATCGCTGGGCAGGCGGATCGGAATGCCTGTGAGATTGATATCGGCGATGTTGCACCGAGATTTACGGTTATTGACTACGGGAGTGACCCTAAACAAATCTCAGGAGAGATTGTCAACATGTCTTGCTACGCTTCCGAATGGCTCGGCCCGAGAGCTCATTTTACTATCGCATCCTCCTTTGAACGATCAGCTTTCCTCGACACCTTTCGAACAACCTTGGAGATGGCATCGAAAGACAACGAATCACTCTCCTGTATTCGCGCAATCCTCACCCCGGCTGCCCCGAATCCCATTCGCCTTCTCAGTCTCTGGCTCCCTATCGCCACTTTCGCCTTGACCTGTATCGCAGCATGTTGGCCGGCCCAACAAACCACCACATCTTTAACCCCGAAGAACGGCCGTATCACACGCGCCATCAATCTCTTAGCTTATATCCAGTTTATGTTTTTCTCAGGCGCTCTCAGCCTTCGATACCCTGGCTTCTTCCAACCTCTCGTCGGCCTCTGTAGCTGGTCTACCCTGATGCTGCCGGCTGGACTGGTAGAAACCGACTCTCCTTATCCACGAGCCGGTGTGAAAGACGGCATTTACGAACACAATGGAACAATCACTGGGGCTCCGGGCTTGGAGCTTTTGACGCAAATGACGGGGTCGCCAGTGAAGCCACAAAGCTGGATGAATACCTTCGTCCTATCACTCCTTATCTTTTTCTTCCTTTATTTATCATCATATATCAACTTCCGATTGAGCCATCACGAGCCAATCTCGAAATTTACTCTAGCGACTCTAGGAGCGCAACTCAAAGACCGATACTGGACTGTTGTCAGGATCTTCCTCAGCTGTTTCATGCTACCGATCAGTGCATGGGCAACCTACCAATTTCTCGACGACCAGATCTTTGGATATCGGAACTCAGCCATGGCAATCATAATTTTAATTGTGTTATTAGCTGGTTTCTGGTGGAGTTGGACACGGGACTCTGACATGGGATCGCTGGTCATTCAGAGCCCAGGCCGGCTGAACAAAGTTCTAGAATCCGGGCGACAATACTACGCTTTGGTGTTGTTCTCTTTAATGTTCCTTCGTGGAAGTGTCATTGGCGGATTACAAACGTACACCTCTGTCCAGCTTGGTGTTCTGTTAGGATGCGAGCTTGTTCAATTGCTAGCAATGACGTTCTGGACAAGATTTGCATGCTTCATTTCCCTTACCGGCATCCTGTCTGTCTCAAGGCTGGCCTTGTTCGCACTTCACATAGGCTTTGTTCCTGGGCTCGCCAGTCACTCAGGCAGGATGCTTGTTGCCTATATCATTCTTTGCGGGCATGTTACCGTACTCACCTGCATCTTTCTTCTGCCCACGGTTCTCGACATGGCGCATCTTATCATGTACGGCAGGGCCGTAACAATGTCGGATGCCGAAAGAGCGGTACCTGTTCGAGAAGTCCCTAGGCGTATTCAGCGCGCTCAAACAGATATTGGAGGGCTTCAGAACTCGGAGTCAGCCAAGAATGGCGATTCAAACAGTTATACTCAAGTGTCCTCACTCGACTTCAATCAGCTTCTGTTGGAGATGATCCTAAAGCGCGAAACAAGCAGTCAACTTATCGGTACAGCATCCCAGAAAGCACTCACAGAGTTTCTGGAAGACTTGAAAGGGAGAGATAAGAGAGCCGAAATCGAAAAGAACCCGACAGTTTTCAGCGACTCTTCCAGTACTCTTATCGATTCAAAGGAGGAACTCGCACCTGTTCCAAACATATCAATAGTCGACCTAGTCTCTCATCTATTTTCCGCAGAAAACTCAGCCATCCGCAGCACCCCTCTGCAGCATAATCTCGAACATCCTATCAACCAGTACTTCATCTCATCTTCTCATAACACCTACCTGCGCGGCCGCCAAGTCGCTACCCGCTCCAAGCTCAAAGGCTACATCTCAACGCTTTCACAAGGCTGTCGATCCGTGGAGGTCGACTGTTGGGATGGACGAGACGGGCAGCCTGTCGTCAAGCACGGATACAGTCTGACAACTTCTATCAGCTTTCGATCTGTCATCGAGACGATTAACACTTATGCTTTCTTTGCTTCTGACCTGCCTTTGTGGCTATCGCTTGAAGTACACTGTAGCCCAGCACAGAGGGATATCATGGCTCATCACATGCTTGAGATATTCAGATCGAGTTTAGTGGTCGAGCCACTTGATGCTTCTGCACAGAAACTCCCATCACCGAACCAGCTCCGTGGCAAGATCCTGTTGAAGGTTAAGGCCGCTCAAGATCCAGAGCCACATCAGGAACCACTTGCACCTGAATACCTCAACTTGGACGGGTCGAGGGAAGATGTAGTGAACGACGACCACCAAGATCTACCAGGCGATTTGCTACAGAGTCTTGCAGTATATGGAGCGAGCAGACGACTGCCCAAAGACGCGGAGTTCGACACGCATAGGAACTTCATCTACTCTGTCTCCGAGCGAAACTTCAGGAAACACACCAAAGACAACTGTTCGCTCGACTTAGCGGGAACACATCATCTTGTTCGCGTATATCCAGATCCGAACAGGGTCGACTCATCCAATTTCGACCCCCTACAATGTTGGAAATATGGGGTTCAGATGGCCGCTCTGAACTGCCAGACCGATGACATCTACATGAACCTGAATCAGGCAATGTTTCATGGAAGCTCAGGATATGTGCTGAAAGCTCCGCCGCAACCAACGCAGATACGACTCCAAGTTGACGTTCTTATGGCGCGGGGCTTGAAGGTATTGACAGGGAACGGCCCAGTCCATGTCAAGATGAAGCTATTGACACCCGATACAACGAGTCAGAAAGCACGGACGGCGGCTATTCCTGTACAAGACTCAGATGTAGCCTTTGATGAGAACTTGGAGATGTCGGTGGAGACGAACTATCCTCATCTCACATTCCTGCACTGGTCAGTCAAGACCATGTCCAATGGACGTTCTATGTCGATCACTTCAGGCACTGCCAAGCTCGACAATCTGAGGGAGGGATACAGGGTCCTCCCGCTGGGCGAGGTGTCGACTAACGAGGGGCGTTTGTTATGTAAAATTAGTATCAAGTCGATGTAAGCGATTATGACGATGTTTCATGATTTTGAGTTAGAACAATATTAGCGCACAGCTTTTCTTTATAGTATGGGACTGCTTCCACTTTCTCTCCTAATATTGTAAATGTATATATAGCAAAGACTTCCCAGATCATGTCAAGAGAATGATATATAGAGCCACTAATCTCAGCGATGGTAAATAGAGTCCTGATGCTACCTTAGTCTGCTACCGCCCGATTTAAGTCCTGCATTGGATAGATGGGAGAGGATAGCACATAAGCGGGATGGGGATCTCAGCTCAGAAGTTGATGAGTAGAGTCCAAAGGTACCAGAAATTATCTCTGTGTGTCCTAAATTCCCAGCCATGTCAGGCAGACAATTGACGTCTGGTGTTGTCACACCGCGCACAATGTTGAGGCTGCATCACATACGCCCGTTGCATATGAACATTCCATTCTGGACCTCCAGCATGTGCATAATGTCTTTTCTTAGCTCACTTTGCAACTTCACTATCCACGATTAGCACAATTTGCCGTTTGTGGCTTGCTTTAGAGGAGCTGAGTTCCCTCGGAGGCTAGACTCGGCCCATTATTTAGTATTCCGATTACGGTCCGCAACTGAAACATTGGTGATACCCCGCTCGCAGCCCAGTCTAGACTTGCGATCAAGACTCGGTTTAGTTTTACCTTTACGTCGGACTATTTATGCAGGTTGTCAATACCAATATCGATAGGTCAAGGAACCCCGCCACTCTAGCTGCCAAGGTTGTCGGCTATGTGATTACAACCCTCCAATTCGTCGAAGAGTGTGATAACAAAGTGATCAGATCGATATAGACTTTGCCACGCGCTCACCGCCCCAAAGATGCATGGCCATTTCAATAGCCTGTGTGAAAACAACATCACGAAGTGACAACCTCTGCATTATCTCACAGCGTGTCAGCCAGCCTCAATAAGACCAGACCTCACAATCTGGAACCTACGCATGCGTTATCTCAAACTCTGGGACATCTTTTCCGCTATGTGTAACTCATCACTAACTTCTTGGCGCTTAAGCATGACTTGACACAAGATTCACTTCGTTGAGATAGACTTCTGGATTTATCCTGTAGATCTGCCAAATCCTCTTACGTAGCCATATCACATAATCCTCCATCTCAACTCTTACCAAACCCAGTCAGTTGCCTTACAACAAGGTGGGACAAATAAGTTCTTGTTTGTTATAAACCCATACCTAGAAACCTGAATACAAATCTCTCACTGTACAAACCTCCTTGCGCTAACAGCTGGCTCGGCTTTGTTCCCTCAGCCAGCCACAGTTGAGGTCTTGGTATAATGGTCCAGTCGAATATAGACATAGTACATGATTCCGTCAATGCTAGGATGCTCTAGGCATAGTATTGGGGCTTATGAGCAGTTTCACTAATTTCAGCCGCATTTGCTTACTATATTTGATAAGACGCCGAGACAGGGCTTGCTTTGAGCACAGAGCATAAGCGAGGATGGTGCCTCACTACTGGCTGTATCTAAAACACGATTTATCACATTCCAACGACTGTGCTGCCAAGATTTTGCATAACCATATGGATCAAGTTGAATGAGCTAGATGAAGGGCAGGAAAGCGGGGGTGGCGTTCAGCTGAAAAGTGAACCAAGACAGTCACTGAGCGCAAGCATACCATGATATCTGAAGCCTCCAGATTGCTGGGAATCTCTACTGTGCTACAGGTTGTTTTGAGGCGGGGCATATCACTGGAAATATAACTTCTCGTCGAGGCATGACCTGTAATACCAGCCAAGCTCACCAAAGGCCAACATTTGATCACGCAGTCCAGCCACTTCGTCCAACGACTTGCATGGGAGGGCCTAAAGAAATGGTTCACCATTCATATTTCTCATTCTGTATAAGTGATGCTGAGAAAATGAATTGGGGTGACAAACAAAGCTAATTACCGGGGTTCAGGGTTCAGCTGGCATTAGCAGACGCCTCCTGGGCTCTAGTCTAGGCCTTCGCTTGATACCAGAAACAGACCATTGCATATCCCAAGTGGGTCCACAGATAGGCTATCGTCACGGAAATGCGAATGTATGTGCTTTGAAGAAAGCTGGCGGGGGGAATGAAATCTGTTTGAGGAAGGCGAAGTGAGTTTACAGAGGCGCCCAAATGCCGAGAAGTGCTAAACGAACATCGGAACCTCGACTTATCCAGAGTACTTCGTGTGGTCAAAAAAAGTCTATAAAAAGAGTGCTTCCGTCTCCTACTGGCGGTAGGAACTCAAGCAACCACATCAAGAAATCACCGAAAAGCCCCAAATCTTCAACAATCATGAGCAACTCCACCATGGATCAGCTGGACAAGGCCCATAAGGCGGGCGTTGTACTCGGCCTTGCTGGCTTTGGTGTAGGGCAGCGCCTTGACATCGACGTCATGCTGACCGAGCAGCCCGATACCTTCAATCTTTACCTTATCGCCTTGATGGAACTCCAAGGAATGAAGGATCTGCCTTGGCCGACCCCTGAAGGCTATTCCTTCAAAGATGGGTCCCAGGCGGACTTGAAAATGTCCTGGTTCCAACTTACTGGTGAGTACCCCGCCTAGCCCAGTGAACAACCTGTATGCCTGACCAGTTGTAGGCATTCATGGACAACCCGTGAGTATATGGGATGGCGAGGGGCCGCGGGGATACTATTGTACCCATAGTGAGCCGCACTTCGGAACCTGGCACCGGCCGTACTTGGCAATGATGGAGGTAAGACAAGATGCATGTAAAACCTCAGCTTTCACTAATAGCCGCAAATAGCAAACACTGTTTCGTCAGGTAGCCAACGTCGCGAAGCGATTCTCTGAGTCGAACATCCCTGATGAACAGAAGAAGAAATATCTTGCTGCTGCTCAGCAGTTCCGTCTTCCGTACTGGGACTACTTTCGCCCCCGAGCGTACACCAAAACTACCTTCCCAGGAGTCACCAACCCCAAAAAAGGCACGACAACCGCTCCCTATGACTGGGGTGCTCCGCAAATCTTCACACTACGCGAGGTCATGGTCAGGCGTCTCCCAGATAACAAACTTGTTCCTATGAAGAACCCCTTCTTCCAGTTCGAGTTCAGTGATGAACAACTCAGCAAGATTAAACTTGATCAGCATCCGCGTAGAAGAATTAAGCCACAGTTCGTGAGTATTACTTTGTCCTTGAAAGAATCCATTGTTACTCATACATCGTTCACAGGACAACATCCTACAGACAATCCGGCATGGAGGATCTGACGCAGACGCCATGGCACGCATGAATGTGCAGCTGAATCAAGACCGCGAAGGCCGGATTCGCTTATGCCTCGCTTTGATCGAAGATGAGGTTTACAGAAACTTCAGAACGTTTTCAACCAACGCGGTCTTGTCCAAGCCTGGTGGGAAACCCATATCAACGCTCGAAGAAGCTTCCGGATCCATCGAAGATTTTCACGGTGGCTATCATGTCACAATCGGCAATCCCGACGGACACATGGGCTCCATCGCCACGGCGGCTTTTGACCCGATCTTCTGGATGCATCATTGGTAAGTCTGGCTGGAAAAACGCATTGGATTCAGTAGCTGACGATCGAGCACAGCCAAATTGACAGACTGTTCGCGATCTGGCAGGCTGCCAACGGCGATAAGCACTGGTTCAATGAGCTTCCAGAGGACAAGCAGGGACTAGCCACGATCGACCTAACGCCATTCCGCAAATCAGTTTCGGAGAACAAGGAAAAGAAGTACTGGACCTCCGACATGTCCAGGAGGACTACGGATTTTGGATACACATATCCGGACACAGCACGTGGACAGACAGGGGACACTCTTCGTAAGGAATTCAGGGAAAAGTATGAATGGAGCCGACGAACCACCGCTAAGCCCGTTTTCGGCACCCCCCCGGATGATATGAAGCCTATACAAGTCGGCGAGGCCCAGGTATTCCAGTACACGCCTGACACTCCGTCTGGCGATCTCTTGAAGGGTCCTGGTGTGCCCATACATGAGATGCAACAGCAGACTGTCATGGCCGCCATGTCATCCAACCCGCAGTATGCAGACGATTGGTACATCGACGTTGTGGTCGAGAGGTAAGAGTACTCATCCACGGTACCCTCACATTGGCTGATTCAAATTCACAGAATGCTCGCTAATGGGACCTACACCATCTACTACATCATCGGCGACGTCCAAGGACAGACCGGCCAGGAGTGGTCGAGTCTCCCTGGATTTGCGGGCCTGTCCCATATCTTAGCCGCGCCTGCCAACGTGTGCGACAACTGCGCCAGCCAGGAAGAACAAGGGCAGCTTGTAACTAGCACAACCGCAATCACTTCGCTGCTCCTTGACTACGTCCAGATCGGAAAGCTGAGCAGCATGGGGGAGGACGATGTGAAGAAGTTCCTTATTGAGAATTTGAAGTGGCGAGTTCAGACCGTAAGTACAATTTACTCTAGCATTGATTCGAGACCACGACTGGCTGACTCCTTTTTCAATGAACAGATAGCTGGCGAGGTCCTTAATCCCAGGGATATGGACAGGAACCACACTTTCAACCTCAGCATTAGTCGTAAGAGAACTCCGGTGCCACGCAGCGCAGGTGATGTGCAATATGACACTTACCCTGAGATCATCGAGGCAATTATCAACAACTCTTCTTAGCTATGCGATGGCTTCTAGATAGTGCAGACTACCCTCTTGACGATAGTAATCCTCTGTATTCGTTCTCGTATATCGATAATGGAAGCTCTTTACATAATCAACATTACCCATGCTGTGATATGTCTGATCATCGTTTACGGTTCAGCCCTGTGACTGTTGGTGAGAACGCTTAAAGGCAGCGTGACCAGGGAACTGGGATCCAGTCTTGTGAAGAGAAAGAGCAGTTGAGACTTGTGGCTGAGAGATTAAATCAGCAGAGAGAACTTGGGAAAAGAGCAAGACGAACGACAGCGATCATCTGAACTGAATGGCATCGTTTGGCAAAGAAAAGATCGACCGAGGTCAAATGCACAAGAAACTGATGGGCGCTCTACCTACAAGGGCGACCTTACAGTCTGTTAATAGCAGTAATCGCTGGGGAATCACGGAGAATTTTGACAAATATAAGAAAGAAATAAGACAAACTGCTGCTCCTTGTGTTCAAGGCTCCATTAACTGTGACTAATCTCCACAGATCTGCTTCGGCAGCAATTTACAGCAAAGGCAACATTTAGGAAATAGCTCAAGTTGGAGATGACAGTAGATTTGAAGCTGTACGGTAAATAATGCTAAGAGTGATATTATCGTAAGAGCTCCTGCTGCTTAGTCGGATAACATATAGTCGAACGGATTCACTCCCCGTATCATGCGCAATTCTTCATCAAGACGTAACAAGAGCGCAACCCATCCCCATCATAGCGAATATTCTCCGTTAACGCCCCGTCATTATGATCGAAAGCTATGATCCCACAGAGTTCAAAGTACTGAAAAAGGCGGATCCGCTCTAAAATCGACATCAGTTCCGGGAGTGTTGCACGAACAGCTACACAGTCGCGTATCGTGATATAGAGCTCAGATCCTCTCCAAACGATGGGCAAGAGAGTGTCGCCGTAATACTCTCGGATGGGGGCGAATACGCGATCTCGGCGAGCAAGACGTCGTTGCGCCGAGTTCATGGGCTGTCTTGCATGGAACCAGAAGATTATTATCATATCTCTATCGTAGACGTGGTGGCCCATCCGGTTCATTTTGTATTTTGTATATTAAGCTATAGTTGAGTTGGAGTATTATTGTGTGCAGTCTGGGTGGAAGACATGCGCTTCGTATGCCCTTTTATATGTCTAGCGCGTTCGACGCTGATGAGGTCGATTACTATCTAGAATGGCTGGTGATGAAGCACTCGAGCCGGTCATTCGTTAATCACATCAGGGAGTGATTAAAGTCTGTGGAGTCTATACTCATCATGTCGCTCCAGTGGTCATTAGTTCTCGGGAAAACGTGATTTTTGTCACCATCAAGGAAGAAATTAGTCGCTTGGGTCACTTATGAAATGATATTAAAGAAGCGAGGGAGCCTTCTCAGAAGAATGTCAATAACTGATTTTGCTAAAACGCCCGTATTACCATTCTAGAGAACCATGCCATTTGAACAGGCGATATTTTCCATGCTATCGACTTTCCATTTGTAGCATCGGTGTTGTTCGCTTCAAAGCTGATCTTTCAGAAGAAAATCCTTCCTTTATACCTGTGGAACAACTCAAGCGTATCGCTTCTGTGGTTTGACGATTCCTTCAAGCTCTCGGCAGTCTCGTCCAAGACAGTCCACTCAAAAAGTTCAGGTTCTTTGAAAAGACCACGTTGATGAAAAAGCCCAGTTTCTTCCAAGACCTTTAGTAGTTCTTGGCAGAGTTGTTTGCCATCGGCATCCAAATATTGGGTTATGACAATCCAGAGCCTCCACGGGTCCACGTCACATTCCTCCAGTCGGTCACCGTACTTCTGTCGGATAGGCTCGAATAGATCGTTGCCAGCGGCGGTTTGGTTGTTTATGATAGTGTCAGTCTCGTAGAACGTGAAGGCAACCGCGTACTTCTTTGTGTTGGTGATGGAGGTCATTTTTATCGTTTGCTGCCGGTGGTCGGCTGCGTTGTGCGTTGGTGTTTGTGAGAGAAGTTTGTTAGTGGAACAGGACCGCGCGTGGTCTGTTTATATGCCTGGGTGAGAGTACATTTGACACTGATGAGGCCTGCTCTTGCGCGCAATGTCAAGAGTGATCATGCACTCCAGCTATCGATTGATGCTGAATGACTGTGGGGAAATTGAGCGCATCACGCTGTCTGCAACCTTGGATTCAGCGCGGAAACTCTTTCTCGATCACGTGCAGAGAGGGACTTTGTTCCGAACCTGATTGAGAGACGAAATAATGGAGATTGAGAGGTGAGAAATATGCAGTTCTGACAATGACCACTGGCCATGTGTTCACTCGCTGAAAAAGAGCTCAATCAACCTGAGTACCATTTCTACCAGTATGCAAGTACAACAGCCCCCTTCTGGTCAATCTGGGATTTGTTTCTGCATTGCCAAATGACTCCTCATGTTATCAGAACGACATAATATAGATCTACGGCTTTGTCGCGACGGCAAGCATTCCAATTCCTGTTCGGCTCCAGGACTTCTCCCTTGAGGCTTCCTGTAAAGCGAACAGCAGTTGAGACTTATGGCTGAGAGCTCAAATCAGCAGAGAGAACTTATTAAAGCGAACAAGAACTGTATTCATTAAGAAGGTCTATTTCTTTAGGTCGTAGGTGCAGGTGCAGGTGCAGTCTCAGTCACACCCTCATCCATCCCCACCGATATAGAACTTTTCATCTCTCCTCACTCTCCATCACACCCTGTCCATAATTTCCACCATACTGGCGCCGAAAATGAGCAGTGGGCAGCTAGGAAGTGTTTTAGGCTGGTGTTGCAGGAAAATCGAAATAATCGCATTTTCCTTTATCCTTTGTTCTGACGCCAAAGACCGCTTGAGCCTCCCAGACGTCAAAAACCTTCATCTTGTCCAGAATCTTCCACAACTTCCCCACAGCCTTTTCTGCGGTGCTGAACTCAACATTCAGTACGTATGTGAGAAGTCCCTCCTTGAGATTGACCTCTTGGCGGCTAGCAGAGCCGTACTTGCGAACTAGGGGATCATCCTTTGGTTCTCGTTGTGGCATGACGCCAGCTTTTGGCTTGAATTGTGCAGTCATTCGGTAGTACTTTGGCTGGCCCATATTGAGAAAGAATGGTGATGATAGGGAATGGTTGACGAAGCAAATTGGGTTTATGATAGCGTAGTGATGTGTGTGAGTGTTGGTGATTCTATTGTGAGTTTCGATGAAAAGCATTCGAGCATGGGGCGTTCATAGAGGTAGATGGACTCCAGCGCTCTTTCCATGACAGCTCATCCACGCAGAAATCAGCGCAGTGGTTTGGGTAAGGGCAAGTCATTTACGGCCTGTTCAGCAACTACATGTGAACAGTGCTTTGGCGAAACCTGTCACAGCCTGTGATTACCCACTGTTCGTGAAACCTGGATTCTGGTTTGGGCAGCCAAGTGACCAGAACCGGATCTGCGAGTGAGTCTGTCCTGAATAACTCACAGCACACGCTATCTGTATCACCGCTTCCAGGGCACAATTTTACAACTTATCGCTACAGTTCCTCTCGAGCATGTAAATTACAAGTATACAAGACCTGTAAATGCATACCGCCCATTCCCGACGAATGGCAATGCACATGTCATCCAATATCAGATAAGGGATGAGCCGCAGGTTAAGGGGATTCTGAGGTCCAAAGAAAAGGAGGATCTCTATTAATTACCGAAGCTCCTAACTCATAGTTTCGCCCTTGAATTCTTGGGTAACATGTCTTCTCCCCTGTCGTCATTTCCTGTATCCTCGTCCATTCATCCTCTTCGCCAAGCTGGTCTTGCAGAAGTCCAAACCTTTTATGCCTACTGGCCTGGATAGGGGTCCCCCAAGGGGTACGAGCAGTGAGTATCCGCATGCACAACCACGATTCTTTCTTGCTCCCAAGTCTTGAACACTTCAGTCTCCTTGAGTTTAGGCCAGAGCTCTTCCTTCATCTGCTCCGCCGTGTCGCAGGTCTCTGTGACCTTGATGGCGAGCTCTTTCGTTTTGACTTTATGATAGCACTCAACTTGCTCCTTGCCGTAGTGCTCTTCCAGTTCCTGAAGGAGTATCTTCTTGGGTTCCTTCTTACCCTTCTTCAACTTGAAGTGGACAGTCATTGACTGGGTCTGAATAGCGGCGGACATGTTGATAGTGGAGATGGTGTTTGTGCGATGAAGTTGATGATCTGTGTGTATATGTTCGATTGTTGTTGAGTTGAGGTGGAAAACCTATAGCCGCCGTGTATTTATATAGCTAGACGAGTTGCCGTTGTTTGTGACGAACGACGCGCCCTGGGACTAGTGATTCAGTCATCAAAGAGGAGGGAGTGTGATGCGTAGGATACAAGAGTTGCCAGTGCTACTGCCCAGATCACCGAGATTCACAATGGGTAAGTCTCCTCCGTTCACAGCATCGCGGAGCAGCGATGCATTGATCCAGAACCGCATCAACGGGAGTTGAGGACTACTTCTGATCGCGCTAACTAAGTGCATGCGCTTCTCTAACTCTTATTATGTGTCACTACCAAGGCTTGCCCTCACGATCAGACATCATTCTCAACTTGCAAGCATCATGAATATGATGAAAGCCGTTTGGAACCAGTGTGTCCATCAATCAAGTTACTTGGCTTGGTTGGTTGTGATTGGTTGATTACGTAACAACCAACCAAAGTAAGGGCTCCTGTTCAACCAAGCAAAGCAACCTTTTTCCTTTACTCGGCTCTACTTGATTTACTCGACAGAATTGCCGAATGAGGCATAGCGCGATGACTTTGACATATCTACGCGCTCTGATTGGCTAGGTATTCCGCATCCCACCTGCGAAAATTCTCGCCGAGTTTCTTAAGAGAAGGTAGCTGACGATTTCGCCAAGCTCGAAGCCAAATATGTCTGCACATTCATTCTTTCTTCCGCATAGA
>JABEEM010003100.1:0-10339 GCA_013363185.1 Fusarium secorum | reverse complement strand
GGGCTGTCGAAAGGGGGGTTGTGTATGGTAGTGACTAAGTATATGCGATAAAAGGGAGTTGACACAGAACGTCGAAATCGCAAGTCCGATATGGAAAGGGACCTCAAAGAAACGTAGTCTGATCATGGGTTCTTCGAGCAACGTTTGCAAGCATAATAGTTCCATCTTGAGAAGGACGTAAAAGCAAAAGCTTGAACTTTGATGCGACTAAAGCAATCTGGAAATGGAAAAATAAGTCGAAACTGAGTACCTGAGTAGTGGTGATGCAATCAAAGTCATGATTGAGCTGATATGCCTGTGGAGCATTAATTAAATGAGGGGGTTGAAAATGAAAATAAAAGATGCCTAGCGTCAGGCATTCTTGCATAATATTGAATCAGGAGTGTCAGCCAGGTGGCTTTTAAGTGGCTATGTTTCATTTTATTAGGCTTTTGACCAATAGAGTCTGCATGCGAGGCTTTCTGTTAGAGTAGAAACGAAAACATCAACAGAAACAAACTATCGGCCTCAGTTTAGTTGTGTAATCTTGTAACCGCGGTGCCATTTTCCAGTGCCGCCAACTACGACCTTGCGGAGTAGGCACTCCAAGCCTGAGCAAGGTTATCGAGACCTATTTCTGACCAAAGATGTTGAATTTCCTCAGATGGCCCAGGCGTAGTCTTGAGACTATCTACCGATTCCTGGCTCTCTGCCAGTGCTCCATATACCCTCAGATCCTTGGAAGCATGGAACTCAGCCCAGGGCTCCTCCATGTTTGTAAAACTAATCACATCCCGAGCAAAGTCCGTTGCGGTCTTCTTCTGGGAGTCATCCATGACGTGATTGTAGTTCAGGAAGAGATAAGCTATGTCAAGACAGTGAGCTGATCGACCTTTGTGCGGCCCCTCCCATGGATTAGACTCGTTGAAGTAATAGAGCCAAGACTGAGACGGCCAGAAGTTGGCATAGTGTCTTGATGTGGCGAAGTATTTGAGATCTGTCCCGAACTGGAGAATCCTGACGCGTATTTTGTCGTCTTCCTCAGCTTCTGAGATCCCATACAAGTTGAGGAGCCTCTCCAGTCTAGCGTGGTGTTCTTCAGGGATGACCCTCATCAAAGATCTGGTGAGATCTTGTGCTAATCCTGGATCTCGATCTGCAAACAGACCAAGAACTTCAAAGACAACCGCATCAAAGTCTGTAGAGCCAATCATTAGAGGAGGTCTGTGTTGAGCTGAAGACAAGTGAGTCTCGAGTGATCGGAATGAAGGCAGTTGGTCTGTCTCTACTACAGGTTGTAGCGGGACTGACATCGGAATCTTGGATAGCATATCTTCCGGAGAGATTGCAATCAATGCTGTCAGCTGATCTTCGCTCGATAATGTGCGTTCTATTCCTAGACACTTAAGCACAGCTTTATATGCATCTTGAGCAACGTGCTTAGTAGATGACGGAACGGCCAAGTTGTTTCCACTCAAGCAGATGGCACGGTCGAAAAGAGCTTCGTCATGTAAGTCCAAGTCAAGGAGATGCATGATGGAGCCTGGCATCAATCATCAGCTGACATATCTGCAAAAGCCTTTCTGCCATGAATACTTACTACCGCCTGCGCTCTGGCCAATGGCTGTGATTCGAGTTCGATCACCTGAAAATCCACCAATATTCCGACGAACCCATTGAAACGCCGTCTTCTGGTCAAGAATGCCTCTATTTGGAGGGACGCCTGCTGCTCTCATTTCACTACTGTCCAGAAACCCTGCAACTCCAAGTCGATAACTGTTTATAATTAGCAACAGAGGCATCCGGAAACAATAACGGTAAGGTAGGTTTGAAAAGGTATCTTACTTGATCGATACGCCGATGATAGGCTTTCCGATAGACTGGGAATATGCGACGATGGCAGCCATATCATAATGCGGAGCCCCGCTGTCACCTATGATAAAAGCTCCTCCGTGGATAAAAACAAGCACCGGGAGCTTTACATTGTTATCGTTGAGAGTCGCTTCTGGGACGGTGATATCCAAAGTCAAGCCGTCCAGGTCTGACATGGGACGGTCATTGGGCTTGTCGAGGGCCTTTTGGATGAGGCCAAACTCAATATCGCATGCTAGTGGTGGTCTAACAACAGTTGGACTGTGAAGAGAATGGACAATTAGCTACCACCATACTCGCAGATCTGGGGAGCCTGGTGAGCGCAACAACATACCCTCTCCTTGTCGCATCAATCTTTCCTCCATAGTCGGTTTTAATCCCTGCACCAGCAAAGCGATGAGCTAAAGTGGCATACTGAATGCCGAGATACTGCACGACTCCTTGACCATCTAATCTGAAGCCTTCAATATCACCCAGTTGGGTATGGTTAAGCGTAAATGCCATGATTGGGGCAAAAAAAGAGGGGAACGTGATATTATCAAATGTTTACAAATGGCGGAGTAAAGAGGAGAAGACTGCAATTGTAGCCTAAGCGAGGACTTTAAGACGTCAATGATTTTCATGCAAGCAGAGTAACTAGTTCTGCCTTACCATCACTGGCCGACGTCTTCCATGTTACCCCGGATTTCTCCCCGCCTAGGTAGCTATCCGATGGACCGAGCTGGGGATATAGGTGCACTTGCCGCGAGATGGTACCTCAAATATCGTGGATGAACATCATTACCCGGACCAGTAACTTGTCATACATGTGTAAGCGAGAAACGAGGAGTTGACTGGGAATACCCCGCTAAACCTGGGGTATGATGCAGTCTACCCGCTCGCTTCCCCGCACAAGATGCAGATGTTGATATCACTAACTCGCAAGCGTTAGAGTCTCGGCTCTGGGGACGGCAGATGCACGTAGACAATGCTATTGATCCTGAATTCAATCCCCACTAGACATCTTGAATGAATTGACAAGCGGCAAGTGTATCATCACAACCAAAGTCCTTATCATGCCTCGTCCGAAAGTTCGTGCCGAAGATCGCAGACGCGCTGTCATAGCCTGCGTGCCTTGCCAGAATAGCAAAAAGAGATGTGACTCGCAGACCCCATGCGCCAATTGTCGCCGACGGGACTGCGTCCCCTATTGCATCTATGATCCCGAGGCAGCTCGACCACGTCGCATGAGCAGCAAAACACAACGTCGAGCAATGAGCCGGAGCAGTGACATTACTGCAAGTGGTAACGATGACTGCTCCAGCCTCGACTACATTGTTTGTTCTGACGTAGCATTGTCCGTCAATGAACGCGATACACCTGAGCGGGTGCAGCCACCTCAGACGCCAGAGTCTACAGCAGGACAACAGTCAAATGAGACTCCCGACACAGCGTTCTCATCTGACATGTCAAACGTCGGCAGTCAGAATAAGGGTTCGGAGGGCGAAAACCGTGAGTACAGGTCAATGAATAGCTTATCAACTCCCCAAAGCTTACTGCCTTGGTAGTGTCAATGGGCCACTCGGCATCACTATCTTTCCTCGACTTTTTGCGTCACACGTTCCTCTGTTATATGGGGCCATCGCCGTTCACTGACAAAGAACGGGCCAAGGCTATGCTCGAGTCGTCGTATCCCCAGGCCTCGCACGACATCGTCGAGGACAGCCCAGACGGACAGCTTACCTTGGAAGAGAAACGAGACTATATTCAGAGATTCTTAGTAGCGGTATGGACGACTCACCAATATGGCATGTATCGGACTAACGCGGCATCTTAGACCACCGGTATTATATACATCTACTCGCCTAAACAACTGTCAGAGTTACTCGAAGAGACTGAAGACGATAGTGAACACTGCAGCGCCTCTGGTTCATCCAAACCTTGTCAAAAACGTGCCATCATCGACTTGGTTATTGCTGTCGGCGGACAAGGCTGCAGAACAAGCCCCAAGACTCTCTACCACGCACAGAAGCATTTCGATCGTGGTCAAAAAGTGGCTTTTGAGGGTATGCTACTAGACCCCACAGGTGATCTAGTAGCTATCTTTCTGCTGATGAGTATCTATATGGTGAATGCGTGCAAGAGAGACGGGGCTTTCATATATCTTGGTGTTGCGACGCGAGTGGCACACGCCATTGGTTTACATCTACCCGAGTCTTATCGCAATCTGACACCAGAAACACATCGATTCAGGTAGGCGACCTTGTTGAGTTGGGCAATTAATGGTGGCAAGCTGACATAAGTGTACTACCAGGCTTCAGGTATGGAAAAGCCTACGCATCTTAGACATTGCATTCGGAGGAGTCCTCGCCCAAACCCCGGCGTCATCCCCGAGACGCGGAATAAGCAATCCAACGTTTTCAGTCCCAGATGGCCCAGAACCGTGCACACCAGAGTTCACATCTATGTCCGCGTGCTATGGAGTCTGCACCATCCTCGAACAGATCATATATCACCTCAACGACAAACAAGACACAAATCTAACCTCAATAAAAGAACTCCTCAGACAGCTTCGAGACTGGAGCTCGGCACTCCCGTCGAGCATGACGAATTGCACAGTCAGCTCGCCCATGTCTCCGGAGCAGTGGTGGCAGACTTTGGGCAACTTTGCGGTCTCGGCGTTTTATTATTATGCTGTCATGTTGGCCACTAGACCAATCCTGATACAGTATATGCTGGGCAAATTAAAACGTCTAGATCGGTCAGATGGTGCATTTGGGTCACATCATGCAAGTGATCGAGAGATGAAGGAGTTGGCACAGGTCTGCATTGATGCGGCTGTCTTGCTAGTAGAGACAACGCGGAGAACGGGGTCCGCCGGTCTACTCATACAGAACATGACGTTACTCAAGTAAGAACTCCTACTTACCCTCGATTGACCTTCCATACTAACTGTGCATCAAGAGCCTGGATATTTAGCGCCTGCCTCATCATGGCCTATTCCCTTTTCGTCGAGGCCACGTTATCCGAAAAATCAACAACGTTTGAGACAGAAGCAGCTCTACACAGTGGAATTGGTATTATTCGGGATCTGGATCGAACGAGTCCTCAAGCCCATCGTTACCTTGATGTCTTGACAGAGCTTCGCAACGCATTACAGAGCTACCGCGAGCGTCTCATCCCTCCTCGACGAAAGAGCAGTGGGCAGTTCCTCAGCCAGATATTTATACTGGACCAGGAGAAGAGTATACCGGGAGATCCAGACCATCATATGACGGAACTGGCGTCTGCAGTTGTGCCGCCTGAGCTGGGAGATGAATCATCGGGGGGACTGTTGATGCTGCAGCAGGTAACAGAGGCGACGCAGAATATGAGCAATATGTGGCGTATACCAGATGAAGGTCAGGCATTTATTGACGAATGTCTGCCCATGACGATTGGTGGATTAGATGTACACTGGAGTGGGATATCGGTCCAGGGAACGGATAACTTTCTGTTCGATACAGAGCCATTCACTGAGATGCTGAGCCATTTCTGAACGTTACAGCTGTTCCTTTATGTGATTTTACTTATATATGCAAGTAAACTACCCAATTCTATCTAAAGCACTTAGTTATCCCCAACCAAAGTCTTGAGCATTTGCGCAGGTGTAGTCTTGGGAGGAGCAATCTCGAGGAACTCCTTACTTGACGTGTCAACTCCACATTTTCCCTCCCAAGCAGTTTCCGGAGCATGCTTAATCGAAAGGATGACATTCTTGGAATGCTGTGTCTGGGCTGCGGCATGGTCAATGAATGACATGTCCTTGAAGATGACATTCTGAACTTTGGTGCCAATGTACTCCTCAACCAGATCGACGATTTGACGGCCAGTGATATCCTCAGGCCCGTTCAAGACATATTTAGCCTTGTTATGCGGATTGATATCTTCCATAGCCAGAAGGTGAGCTGCAAAGACTCCGACTTCGTTGGAATCGATGATTCCGACTGCTGCATCCTCTGAAGCCATGAGCCTCAACGGCTCTTGCTTCCCGGTCTCGCGGAATGTCTTGATCAAACTGGCAGCAGGACCAAGCCAGAATTGCGTAAAGACATTAGGCTGCAGTGAAGTCCATTTAAGTCTCTCAAACTCGGGCGAGCTCAACAACGTCTCGATCGCCCAGTGGGTCCTGGGATAGTAGGCGGGGCAATCAGGACGGACGTTTGCAGCGGTCGTTGAGATACGCACGACATATTCAACGCCAGCGCGGAGAGCAGCGAGATGGAATGTAGACTCTTCGGCGAAGTGATTAGGTTCGTTGTGTGAGGCAATAAAGGCCCTGACGACGTGGCGTTCTCGAAGCCATTCGGCAGTGATCTCAACCCAGTTCTGTTCGATGACCTCGACGTTTGGCAGGCGAGCAAGTTGTTGAGCGGCGACTCCGTTGGAAGAACGTGTTAGAGCAAGAATCTTGTAGCCGGAGAAGGTCCTGTTGTCTTTGAGAAGTTCCGACAACGTTGTGACGACGCCTCGTCCAGTATTGCCAGTGGCGCCGGCCACAAGAAATGCAGGAGGCATGTTGACGATGGAAGGATTGAACAAAGTAGGCAATTAGATGTTACAATAAAAAAAGGTGTGAATTAAAATTTATATTCTATTATAGCTTTAGATTTTATGATTAGTATTCGAGCCAACGTTAACGTTTCGGGCTGATTATTAAACAGACTCTATTATTAATATCGCGCTGCGGACTCCGCTGTTGTTAATATGGAGCTGCGGACTTTGCTATGGTTTGTCAATTATGGAGATACCAACCCGAATGGCTTTCTACTTATTGCACATAATGGCTGGTATCACTTGCAGGCAGTGTGCTTATAGTGACCGAGAACCTGAATCAGGGATGCTGTGATACTTATTGAAGATGGCACATTTTTAAATATCAGACCACTGATCACCCTAATGGCGGATATTAGCACATGCCCACTCAAAAACACATCGCAGAGGCAAACCATGATACTTACCGTCCCAAAGGCCTTTTGCCCGCGCCAGAACTCTTCCGTAAGAGGTCCAAACCACTCAGACATTGTCCTATCAATACCCTCCTCTGTGTCAAACCCTCTGCCGCCAGCGACCAGAACAGACTTGCCACTCAAAGACTTGTCAGTTGCCAGCTGAGTGATAAACTGCGCAACATCACTGGGTGCGTTCAGCGGGAGATGATGCTTGTCCCAGATCGAACGGACGTTGTCGATCATCTGCGTATCGGTTGCCCAGGGACACACGGCGTTGATGCGGATGCTGTACTTGGTTGAAGCTAGCGCCCTTAAGGATCTCATTAGCCCAATAATGCCATGCTTTGAAGCGCTGTAGGCGAAGAGACCAGCTGCTTCGGTTATTCCAGCAATAGAGGACAGCAAGACAATAGACTTGGAGAAGTCATTTGACTTGGTCTGATCTTTGTCTGCCTTCATAAAGGCGATTGCTAATCGACAAAAGAGAACAACGCTCGTGAGGTTGATGTCGATAGTATTCTTGAGCGGCTGGGGTTCCGTCATGACCGCCTCGAGGGTCAGTTGGTCTGGCCCAAACCAGCCGTTAGGTTCTATGACAGCAGCGCAAGAAATTGCAATATCGACATGACCTCTCTCTTCATAAGGTGTCTTGAAGAGCTGAAGTTGTTCGTTGTAGTTGCGGACGTCGAGCTTCTGGAAATGTACCGATCCGCTGCTGTGCGGTATGCTTGATTGGAGATGGCTAACCATTTGATGGCCCTTGACATCGTCCAAATCACCGAAATAAACGTGGGCGCCTCTCTCGTACAACAGGGAGATTGTTGCCGCTCCAATTCCTTGGGCACCACCTACGCGCACCATCATCAGTAAATGATATAAAGCAGCTCTTGGTGAAAGCTGCATAGTGAAATGTTGGACGGTACCTGTCATGACGACCACCTTCCCCTTCACATTATCTGCGATATCTGAGGAGAAGAATATCTCTGCCATGTTGGTTCAAAATTGTGCAGGTAAAGAATATGAAAAATGGCAGCGTTAACCCCTTTAGAGAAGAAAAATACTTTTTGAAAGACCTCCCACGGTCAAATAACTAGTGGATATGTCTCCGTGGCTGTCCTGTAGGTGCTGTTGCCGACAGTGGAGAACCCCGGACATTCGGCACACCCGAGCGGCATCTACACCCACTTATCGGCATGCGTTTACATCGCCACATTCCGCATTTCCGAGCTAAATAAGAACTATTCACTGTATCGGTCCGGAAAATGTAGTCAGGTACTTCTCATCAGATCCTGGAATCACCAAGTTCAGTTATCCAGTCTTTACATTCTCACCCCAATATAGCTACAGTCCAAAATGTCACCGTCTGCTGATTCAACCATTGATACGTCCTCTCGGGCTCAGCAACTGTCCATTGTTGTTACTGGTGGCGCAAGTGGCATCGGGTTGGCTATAACCCGTCACTTTGCTGCCCAGGGTCACATGGTGGCCGTTCTCGACGTCAACTCAAAGACAGGACCTGACGTTGTTGCAGAGGTGGCAGAGGCTTATCCCCAAGCGAAGTTGAGTTTCAAATGGTGCGATGTTTCATCTTGGGAAGGACAATATGCGATGTTTGATCAGGTCTATCGTGAGCACGGAGACCGAATCGACATTGTCATTGCCAATGCAGGAATCTCTGATCCTGTAGTCGGAGCCCTCGATTGCACGCCGACAGAGTTTCCAAGGAAGCCGAACCTGAGAATGCAAGATATTAATCTGAACGGAGTAATTTACAGTCAGTTATAGCTTTTCCTAAGCAACTAACGCTGCATAAGCTAACAGGCAACAACAACTGTAGGTGTTGGCCTTGCTGTGCATTATATGCTCAAGAATGAGATCGGGAGTCGTCTCCCTAATTCGAGAGGCTCCATTGTGTGCACATCATCATCTGCAGCCATCTATCCGTTCCCTGTTTCACCTCTCTATTCCGCAGCAAAGTCTGGCATTATAGGACTCGTTCGTTCCATGGCTATCAGGCTTGAACAACCTAAGATACAGATCAACGCTCTTGCACCTGGAGTCCTAGGTAATTCCACCTCGCTTTTGTGTGACTATCAAGCTGCTAACAGATGATACAGAAACAAACATCACTCCGGATAAGGAACTCTTCAAGGCAATGATAATCACGCCACTCTCAACCTTGACAAAGGCTGTGTCGCAATTCGTGACAGACCCATCTAGGACTGGCCAGGTGGCGGAACTGAATGAGGAGACCATTACACTGAGACCTCATGCGGATTATGCTGATGCCGGGGCTGAGCATAATAACAAGATGTTTTACAAATTAGGTCATGCTTGAGATAGTGTAATATTGACTACGTATTCATTGCATCCGCAGCATCATGTCTTCCAGAGCTACGTCCTCTCAATTTTCTCTGAGTTGTCAAGTACTTTGCTCCCAATACGACCAAGTTGTGCTGAAATACCTGGCTTTCGCGTACCAACAATTGTATGTGCTGGCGATATTATTCCCTTCAGTTACGCCCGCTGCCGAATACTGAGACAGCTAAACATGCGGCAAAGGGACCAACCCATGGTGTCCATCCCGCCCCCGCATTACCCCACGATCTACATTTCAACACCACATGGCCAGAGCTAATTATGCAACCGCAATGGAGCCAGAAGCTTGTTACTACTGGCTAGCTTCGTAGCTGTAACCCCAGATTCCTTGTCGTGTCTTTAAGGAATGTTGAGCCTGCAACTCTAATGACGATTAGTGTCGGCAGATGACCCATGATTACTGTCGACTTGAGGGGTCAACGATACCATTGGTCTACCACGATCCGAAAAACGACACTGCCAACCGAGTCCGTGCTCCTTTACCCCGTGAATCGTGTTCACTCATCACCAGCACATCCCTGAATAACGTCGGCTAGATGCCCCCGAAGTGATCTATAAGTTGCCTGGGTCCTCAAAACCCTCCACATTTCCTTCGTACCTCTCCATCTTGTCTTTCCCAGTCATATCTGTCTATTCTTTTCAACTACATACAAGATCCGACCTGACTATTTAACATGGGTCTGGGAGTCCTTCCTGATCGTCACCTCTCCGATGTCCCTGGAACATCATTTCTCAATGAGAAGGGTATCTCTTCGAGCTTAGAAGCGTCTACCGAGAAGAACCATGCCAGCCTCAAGCATGATCCAACTGGCAAGATCGTCCTTGTTCCGCAACCCTCCGACGACCCCAATGATCCTCTAAACTGGCCGAGATGGAAGAAAGAAATGTTCACTGTCTCTATCATCATCGGCTGCGGCTGCGTCGGTGCCATAGGCCCTCTTCTCGGCCCAGCATTGGTACCTATTGCTAAAGAATTCGATGTTCCGCTTCAGACGTTCTCCCTGGGCTTCACTGGAGCCCTCCTCATTGCTTTGGCGTTCGGTAATCTCTTCTGTAACTCGTTGGCAATGATGATCGGCAAGCGACCGGTTTACCTCATTACCGCATTAGGCCTCCTCTGCTCATACATGGGCACTTTC
>JABEEM010003095.1:0-15717 GCA_013363185.1 Fusarium secorum | reverse complement strand
CCCCCCCCCCCCCCCCCACACCCTCAGCATCCCCCGCCCCCGGTTAAGCCTTCATCCCCCTCTGCCCCTCCTCCCCCACCAACACATCCCCCTCCCCACAGCGCATCATAATCCGTTACCGCGGAAAACACTCCAGCTACGGTTTCATACGGCATTTGCTACAACAAAACAAGCTGCCGTGGACTTTTATCCTTTTCTTCTGGAAAAACAAATTAGTTTCCCGACCAAAAAAATAATAATGGAGCAGCACGAGTTGAACGAAATTTACGCTTTTGCCGTGCAGCTCGGCAAGGATGCCGGTGACATGCTCATGGCGGCTGCTCAGCGCCGCATCGATGGGAGTGGGCAGTCTTCGAGTGCGGTTTCGTATGTTGAGAAAGAGAACTCGGTAGATATCGTGACAAAGACAGACAATGGTATTTACCCTTCTTGTATCCTTATGTCCATGGTTTTAGTACTGACTGTCTAGATGTTGAGAACTTTATTCGCACAACCGTTCTCAGTAAATATCCTGATCATGGGTGCGTTACCCTTCGTCTTATCATGAACCTCGCTAACGATTGCAGATTCCTCGGAGAAGAGTCCTACTCTGCTGGTGCTTCGCGAACATACCTCGTTGAGGACAAGCCAACATGGGTAGTTGATCCTCTCGATGGCACCGTCAACTTCACACATCTCTTCCCCATGTTCTGCGTATCAATCGCTCTAGTCGTCAAGGGTGTTCCAGTCATTGGCGTCATCAACGCACCCTTCCTTCGCCAATTCTTCTCATCATGCACAGGACGAGGCGCATGGCTCAACGAGACACAACGACT
This sequence comes from Fusarium secorum, assembly GCA_013363185.1. Classification (NCBI taxonomy): domain Eukaryota; kingdom Fungi; phylum Ascomycota; class Sordariomycetes; order Hypocreales; family Nectriaceae; genus Fusarium; species Fusarium secorum. The sequence goes on along the minus strand of JABEEM010003095.1, from coordinate 14,902 downwards.
ACCATTGATTCGAAACCCGATCCCTCCGATGCCTGCTAATGCCCCTAGCGGCTGTACGTTTTCCTGCGAATGGGGCAAGGACCGTCGCGATATCCCAGATGGCAACATGTCGCGAAAGGTCGAGTCTTTTGTGAACATGGCTTCGGAGAGAAATGGCAGGGGAGGCAAGGGTGGTATGGTCCATGGCATGCGAAGCTTGGGCAGTGCGACATTGGATCTTGCTTACACAGCTATGGGATCTTTCGACATCTGGTGGGAGGGTGGATGCTGGGAATGGTACGACACTCACGCTTTATTCTACAACATAAAGAGATGCTAACTTGCATAGGGACGTCGCGGCCGGTTTCGCCATTCTTGAAGAGGCTGGTGGCCTTGTAACAACAGCCAATCCTCCCAGCGACCCAGAGACTGCCGATATTACAAGGGCACATCTTGGAGGCCGACTATATCTAGCCATACGGTATGCACACCTCAATTGACCCCTGAAGGCTCACTTACCAACACTTAATAGCCCCGCCGGCCCGTCAGCAACAGAAACAGGACGGCAGACACAAGAACGAACAGTGAGAGAGGTCTGGAAGCGAGTCCGGGAATTAGATTACAAGCGCCCAGGTGTATAAACAGCCTCAACAATATCAACATAATAAACATAGAACATCCTTCAACGAGTACAGCATGACTGCCCCTTCATATGCGCCCCAGATCGGTGGCCGAATCATATACCTTCCAATTACATGTTGTCAACTTCCTCCATGCGGGCAACAAAGTCTTCTTGTAAACGCTGCAGATAACCGGGGAGGGCTTGCTCGCTTCCAGAATCCTTAGCCTGTCTTAGTGCATCCTGCAGGTTGAGAATGAGCTTCCGGCGGGCTACAAGTCTAGTTGACTCTGAGCTACGCTTGGTCGTTTCTCGTCTTCGCCTGATGTCCTTGGCCACTTCTTCTGCTTTGTCAATGAAGGACTGGGGAAGCCCGATAGCACGTGCCAAATTGATGCCATAGTGTTCTTCGCCTCTGATGGCACCAGAGGTCGCCTTGTAAAGCATTGTAATATGTGGCAATCCATCTTCAGTTGTCGAGGTAGTGGCAGCTAGGTGAAGATTGAGAATACCTGGACGATCCGCCAGAACCTTTGTCAGATCAACATAGTGGGTTGCAAACCAGACAGATGCTTTGCTTTGAATCAAGGCTTCAGACATTGCAATCGCAATTGCTAGACCATCTCGGTTGCTTGTGGCCCGGCCAAGCTCGTCAATCACAGCGAGACTCTTGTCGTCAATGTTCCTCAGGATGAAGGACATTTCTCGCATCTCAACAGAAAAGGTCGAAAGGTTACTCTCGATATTGTCGTCAAGCGAAACACGGGCAAATATGCTGTGGATGATGGAGAAAGCGGCATACTCTGCTGGCACGAAGGATCCGATTTGCGCCATGATCTGGAGCAATGCGACCGCCCGTATGTAAGTGCTTTTCCCACTCATATTACAGCCGGTTACGATGTGGAAGCAATATTGCTCTGTGGAGTAGTAATCATTGGGCACAAAGATGCCGTTCATAGTCTATATCAGTCAGGCAGTGTGTATCAGTAGTGGTCTGTCGCACTCACTTTATCGAGTACAGGGTGTCTCGCTGCTTTCAGGGCGAGCGTCGTGCTGAGATCTGGCTTCACGTAGTCCCGGGTAGTTGCAAGCTGCGCAAAGGAAGTGATCATGTCGACAAGTGCAACCGATTCGCAGACGCGGAATAAGTGTGGAACATCAGAACGTAGTTCTTTCAACAAGTCTTGTATTACCTTGTCGCTTCGAATGACAACCTCATTAGAGGTATCCGATAACCTCAGATTGAGCTTAACCAAGTCAAGTGTCTGGCATTCAATCTTGTCCTTCTTTCGCACCACATTGATCAACAGATCCGGAAGGGGACGGTCATCAAAGTCTGCCGCTCGCAATCTTAGCCAATACTTGCGCCCATTATCGTATCGGAGGTTAGCATCAAGTCCGTGTGCCTCTAGACCTTGTTAGTGACATATTGCACAAAAGTCATGTTCCGTACCATTCAAAGCATCGATGTGCTGGTGGATATCTTCTGTGAGCTCTTTGTATGTCTGGCGAGCAACATCAAGCATTCCGTTGATGCCGGCTCTGACAGCAAAGGTTCTCTGATTTCGAAGATCCAGCGCAGACTTCATGTAAGTAACGTCCGCCTCAATGGTCTGTCGGATCGTATTGAGACTGTGGCTTGTGATTTGAGGGCGACACAGCTCTCGGACCTTGGTTAGTAACACGCTGTTGGCAGGACCCAACGCCGTGTGAAGTTCGGGGATTGACTCCAGAAAGCTTTTGATCATGAGGACCTGATTGATCTGTTCCTCCACTTGTTGGACATCGGCATTAGTGGGAACAATGATCAACTATGGGAGTTAGTAGGATATGCATGAATTAGGTGGTAAGCTTGCCTTGGTCAAGAGCTTTTCCGTGTCATGAAAGAGTTTGAGGGCTGCTCGAGTTAGCGGGATTCCATGTTATCGCTGCAAACCTTGCCTTTTCGAATCTCCAAGAACATTTCTTCATTAGTGGTCAACTCGTCCAACGCATCATACCGTGGTGTGATGAAGAGATCTGGGCGAGTGGGTGGCTGCAGGATATTGCTACGAAGCATCCTTGAACCCATCGGGGTGCATGTATGGTTCAGTAGGCCAAAGAGTGAATCTTTAGACTTTGGGTTTCGGATATTCTGCATGATCTCGAGCGATTGAATAGCCGAAATATCAATCATCATGGTATCTTCCGAAGGTCGGTATTGGATGCGGAGCGAGTGCGGCACGAAGTTGATTGAGAAGTGTTGCTGGATATACTTCATTGCCTGTTCCGAGTTATTATCTTCATTGAAGGCCCCCGGTGATTTGACTTACAGCGGCAAGAGAACTGATGGCATAGAATTTCCCCTGCGTAGCCACCTTCAAAGGTTCGATGTCATCCTTGAAAGCTAGGTTGTGGATATACTCCAGTCCTTCTGTCTCTGACCATGCTGATCTTTCCAGTGAGTCAATTTGAACTTCAGGAATGAGGTCTTGGACAAGAGAAAAGAGGGAACTAGGGTTGTTTGGTGGACAGGCCGTATTCATGAAGAGAATGCGTGAGGGTGAAGACAGCTGGATCTTGTGGATTGTTTTGACATACGATTGGTTGTCACATATTTGGCTGATGACAGCCTCTCCGAGAGAAACATTGACGAATGCGATACCAACTGCAGGAGAAACTCCACGAGCCTCGCTCACCGCGCATACAATGGTCTGCGCTTCACTAAGCCCGAGGATGGAAGAGGCAGTTCCGTTGCGAGACTTTCTTCCAGATGCTGTACCAGGTCTCGATCCAGGACGTACAGTAGAAGGTCTCGAGATGTTAGGTCTTGTGCTATTCCCTGAGTGATCGTATCCAGAGTATTCGCTTAGACTGGTCTGTAGTCGCCTTGGGGCCCAGGAGTTCCGGGCTGTAGCGTGGTCGAGATGTGCTTGGCTATCGCTACTTTGGAAGTAACTAGACGACGAGCGACTAGCGGTTCTAGATGGCATGGAGCGGAATAGCTCTGTATTCACATCCATTTTGCGATCGATCCGCTGTAGTCAATAAAGGGTTCCTATTGTGTGGTAGTAGACAGGAAGGGCTGTGATAATTTTGAGATTCAGAGTTAAAGTCGGAGAAAATTACTTTGAAGAAATTCGTTGTGAAGAACCGACATAACCTTCCTGCGGAACCTCAAGACCCTGAGTGAGTTTAGGAAGGAGCAGCCAGGGAAAGCACCATCAAGTAAGATATCAGGCAACCGCCTGCGATCATGCATATTCCATGTAATTCCAACGGGACTAGTCAACACTTACAAGGCAATTGAAGTGCTCATTTAAAGTGACAAAGAATTGTGACTCGACCTGGGAGACACTGATGATCCCTATACCTGAGACTTATTCACCTAGGAAACCTACGAGTGAGCTCAAAGGCATATAATCCTCAAAAATGATAACATATTATATCGAAAATAGGCCAAGACTAATATTTCTTCCATAATTCAGCACATAGCATGAAATGTCATGTAAAAGCCTGTAAGCTTAGATCCGAACGTAAGATCTGATAAGCGCCCCTGTGGTTATTGGCGATGTCCTCTCAAGTGTCTCAGAAAACAACAGTCTACTATTGGTAAGACTTTTCACAAACCGTCTATCAAAGTCAGCTGAAGTGCCTAATAACTCCAAGAACTTACAAATTAGATCTTCTGCAACGTATCGACATTTGACAAGTTTCGGGCTCCTACTCGTGTTGCATTTTTATCGAAAACATGCAAACGATGCTGATCAAATAGAAGACCTTGGTCATTTGTCAAACAGTCAGAAGCTCTTAGGGGTTCGAGGCTTACTGCAGTACATATGAACGGCAGGCCTTTCCAAGGATCTTGTAGCATAAGGGAAATCCCAGGCACATTCTGCACGAGTGGCTCTCCCACGAGCATACCAATTTGCTCGACGAGAAACACGGCGCTGAAAAGGGTGCCGGCGCGTTGAGGGTCAATCCATGAGGGTGACGAGTGATAACAGTGTCGAGCGGGCACCAAATCCAAGACCGTAGAACATCGTTGCTATATGGAGTCCGTCAAAAGAACTGGAGAGTCGTAAGAGCAACCCAACTCACCCGCAATTAGAAAGGCAGAGTTTCTGGCAAGCCAAGCAAGAGTGACCCCAGGAAGAGAAGCGAAAGGCTAGCCCTCACAATTCCAAGATTCAGGACCTGGGGCGTGGGCTTCAGGTATTTGCTAACGATGCGTAACAAAGCAGGCATAATGAAAAAGAATAAGACCAAGTTGATAAGAGCGACTTCGCTAATGAGAGCATTTGTCTGGTTTGCGTATTAGTTTATGTACTAAATTCGTGACCTGCCAAACTGGCCCTCGAAAGCTTCCAATCAAAGCGAGAGGATGGATACTGTACTAGAGCGCGGAGTGAGATGCCTCGAAATGTGCTGATAAGAAATACTACTGCCGCCAGGCACATATTGTGACTCGAGAGCATGAAGCAGAGAAGATGGATTTGATCGAAGGACGCATGGAGAACTACCCGCAGGATACTGTGAACTTGCTCGTGCGACGCTGACAGGTCTTCGGTTGAGTCAATGGACGCCGGGGAGGGGACTATATCATCCCTTGGCATGATAAAAAGGAGCGGAAAGGTCAACAATAGCAAGCAATAGCTGATGAAGAAGGGCAGCCATGGTGAAATGTCAACAGCAACAGATGCCACTGGGGGACCTACCAACTCGCTAAAGATGAAACACGAGTAGAAGTTGTAGAGGTCTCGAGTCCTATAGACGTAAGCTCTGCCTTCTGGTATTTCAAGGGCTGAAGGTTACCTTGTGTACTCGGTGCACGCTTTTGCAATCATTGCAGCAAGTAACATTTCAGCAACGTACCTTCCTCCTCCCACCAGGAGAAAGACAGAAGAAGCCTACACCAGCTTAATCTGAAGTACAGGATTAGTGACTATTACACTGTTAGCCCCACAATATTGTGTAGGTATGCTTTCAGTTGAATGCTTACGAACGATGAGAGTCCAAGTGAGACTCATCAAGATGCCCACTACAACAACCATGAACACGCCCCATTGACCTCGGTGATCAGCGATGCGCCCTATGGGCAGCGCAACAACGACGGCTGCCAGGAGCGTCAGTGTCGAGTCTATCATACGAATCATGTTACTTACCCGAAAATGTCTAAAGGATGCTGCCCAGCCTCGGATCTCGGCCAAGCTTCTCTGGATTGAAGGAGCTTTACAGAGTTCGGATGTCGGGATGTAATCGTGATAATGTCGGGCGCAAATGGCGTACTCCAGGGCAGATACCATAGGCACGGTCAGAATCATCATTGCTAGCTCACATAGTAGCTCAAGCCCAATACAGTACTTGAAGCTTGGAGAATAGCCCGACCAACCCTCTGGAACAGGCTGTGGTCTATCGGTGACATGGCGATCGGCGGCGGAGGGACGTGACCCGAGCAGAGGTGCATCCTCTTGCTCCATAACTAATCCAGGTTAAGAAATAATGATAAAGGAGGTCAAGGCAACCAGAAATATTTTCCGCTGAAGTCCGACCCTGAGCACGAGCGTTTTGGCTGCTGTTTCAAATTGAGATGTAAGAGCCTCGTCTGGCCAAGTTACCGAAGCAGGAAATCAGTATGAATTAGGTCTATAGGTAGGTACTTGATACTCAGATACTCCAATAGGTACGAGTACATATCTTGTCAGACCCTGATCGTCTGTTCAGTCCACGAAAGGCTGCCTCATATGCTGCTGCCCGAGATAAAGCGAGCGCCTAATCTTTGTTGCGCCGTTTGTTGAGTTGTTCAGCTACCGCTTGGCGAGGCGTAACACGCAGCCCCAGCTCTGCATAAGGCGCTGAGTATAGGAGTTGACTGCTTTCCGCTGCTGAAATGTTGTTCGGGTTTCGTCTGTGAATTGTCGACTAGAACTCTTACTACAACTACCAGAGAGAGTGTAACCTGAAGTTGACGAACTGCAACATATACGGTGACCACGGCCCCGGGCAAGCCCTGGACTGGTCGTCCCTCTCAGAGAGACCCGAAGTCTTCCCATCCGCAGACACTGTTGTACAGCTGGCCCAGAGATGGAATCTTCCCCCGGAGATTTTTGATAGGCCAAATCCCCCGCAACGCCAGTAATCCACGCGACTTCTACAGCTATCTAACCCTGCCTTCCAGGCAAGGGAATATTGTTCACGTCCTTTTCAGCAGCCTCGTCAAGTCCTTGGTCTGAAGCTCTTAATGGAAAAACGATCCGCGGTTGAGGAAGCGTGCCGGAAATATGAGAAGCGTCTGTTCTTTGAAGACCATTGTGATGTCATCAGCTTTCGGGGGGTTTGACCAGCACGACACCTACTGCTGTAGCATTGAGCAGGTTGTCTCGTTCACGCTTGTCCCAACAAAGCGTCGTGGGTCGGTATGTTCTCTCACGCTATACATAATAATTTCTATTCTGTCGGCTAACAATAGTGAGCTCAAGGCTATCCAGCTTACCGACGAAGGAACTCCTTTCCTGGAAGATGTCCGTCTCCCTTGGACTAGGTACCACAACTACGACATCTCTTTCAAGGCGGAACTGTGGTAGGCACTGTTTCGATAGTTCCGCACAATAAGCCCATCACGGCCGAATCCTGCGACTGAATATTGGTATCAGCAATAATAGCATGAATAATAGGAATGGCTTCTCCAACTGCCATGGAAGAGGAAGTGATGCCTTTCCTTTATCACCAGCTCTCAGCCAGCTGCATCCATCGCGTAACATTGTGGTTCACGACGAAGCAGATACGGAACTTCTGTCAGAAGATCCCTTCTTCCTACTGGCCAGCCTTTTTACTACATCCGCGCTTTCTTTCATGCAACTCCTCAACTATCCATCGATATCGGTGGGCATAAATGAGGACTACAGCATGGCAGTATATCTTCTCAGCATCAAGCCTGAACGACTGCGAAACCACTTCAGGATAATCCACCGTGTCGAGGACACTCTCGCCGAGAACTTGCAGTGGATAGCCCAGGGGGGTTATAGTACCTGGCCCCGAGCTTGACCTGGAATGAGCGCGGCCATCAGAAAGCAGCCCGTGCAGAGTAAATTAGGAACCGACCATGAGGTTTTACAGAAATCATGGTTTGTCATACGTCAGTATTGTGAGTCGGCAATGGCAATTATGGAGAGCTATTCGCAGCTTCTTTGTGGGGAGCGCGGCAGAGCGCAAGCGGAGGAGGTGGCTATGCTAGGCTAATAAAGCTGGCGGCGTTCTTTGTCATTAGCATTCGCCGTTTCGGCGTTCGAGGTAAATATCAAGAAGCTGTATAGTACTAAAACTCCTTCGTTTGATATGTTCGCGGTAGTGGCCGTAATAACCTTGATGGCCACATACGCCACCATATTTTTGACAACAACATGGGACTAGCTGAGGATGGCATCAAACAAGGCATTCCAGACACTCAGTAAAATAGAATCTTTTCAGCTTCTATATGAGATCTAGAGAGCAAAAGACCTTTATTGCCATGTGTGGTATGAAGAAAGATAGCATCATAACTGAGCTGTCTTGACGCCCGTCTGAAGAAGCCTGCGGGCCGCATCTCAGGTCTTCCACTGACCTTTGAGAGGTACGGCATCTGAGCAAATGGTAGTACGAGTTGAGGAGCATGTAGGATGGGCGAGATGAACTTCTCTTCGATAATAGGGAAGGTCCCAGCTGGTGGATTTGCTTCATCGCGGTACTCTGGATGGGGTTCTCCGTAGGGCATGATGAGTATGGCGTCAGAAAGGGTATTTGAATCAGGACCCATGAAGTTCTCAGTGAACCGGTTTCTGAAAACCTCTAGTTGTTTCATGTATGTCGCGTACTCCTGGAAGGTGACGTCTTTTCCAACATCCCTATCTTGTTTGTTAAAATTATTCGGAATAATTGACTACATACTGACCATCGGAATCGCACGACTGAGCTGACGAACGGTTTCTTGCCGAACTTGGCGCTATATTCATCATGGAAGCTGTCAAATCCGTGGTAGTAGTCATAGCACAATGACCAGAAGGCACTCTGTCATCATTCAGCAGTGAACGAGGAGTGGGCCCAGCAGACTTACCTTTTCAGTGTACTCCAGCAACGACAAGCCCCAGCTTCATGAGGGAGTTTCTTCTCCCATTCCTCAACAAAGCTGAAAGGGGTTCTCTTGGCACCCAGAAAGTCTTCGAGAATATTCAAAAACTCCTCTGTCAGAGCCTGTTGCCCTGCATTGGCCAAGGGGTAGAATTCTTTGGGATAGAGAATCTTGGATGGAAATTCAGAGAAACTTTGGTGAATATTTTCACAGGTGTGTGACACAATGAAGTGAAGATCGTCCAAGCTGCGACCAAACTGGCCGACAGTATCAAAGGCGCTACTCATCAATTAGTTCAGTCTTCGTTTGCAGCACAGGATACTCATACGGTGAGTTGACTGGTATTCCATTCATCGATGTAGAGCCGAAGCTGGGTCGAAGGTAGAATAGGCCGTTGCAAAGCGCTGGTGCCCTGACACTACCAGCAGAGTCTCCCGCAATGGAGAAGTCCAGCCAGTCATAGCCCGCTAGAGAAGTAGCAGCTCCTGTTGAGCTGCTCGATGGCCTCTGATAGCCATCTCCACGAGTGTTGACGGGGCCATGGAAGTCAACCCACTGGTCTGTTGGTTCTTCGGGAGATGCAAAAGAGGTCATCTTAGTTTTGCCCACGATCACTGCTCCCAACTTTATGAGTTTCTTGGTGTAGTCGGCGCTCTGCTCATCTGGATCGTAAAGCTCAATCCACGGCCGACTCATCATGGTTGTCTGAGTTCCTTTAAGACGAAAGATATCTTTGATGCCCATGCGCGCACCACCAAGAGGGGTTACTGGGGTCCGAAGAGCGTAAAGACGACTCGGGACGGGGATAGTCTTCCACAGTCCATTTGAGCTGAGCAGATTCAGAGCAGTATACCTAAGATGGTCAAGTCAGTACGGGCTGAAGACTGAGATAGTAGACGTTTTATCAAACCTTTTCGGGTTCAAGACATCATCCGGAATGACTCCAAAAATAAAACTGTCCAGAGTGTCCTCGTATAACCGATACGCTTGATGAATTCCATCACTGCAGAGGAAGTATGGACCCGGCGGAAGATAACCCTGTGAGGAGCCTGGGGACACATGATAGACGGCGGAGAAGTGGCCAGAAGCTTCAAACTTTTTGAGCACCTCTGTGAAACCTCTTTCAGTACTGGACCGAATAACAGCGGTGCGGGCGAATGATGGAGAGTATACATCGTCAACATCGGCAAAGCGATTGATGAGCTGCAAGGCATCGTTCACTGAGGTTATAGAGTCGCCAAGCGGAAGGAGGACAACAGGAATCGGTTCAAGACCGGTGGACTCTGTGATCTTGAGCTAGAGAGAGTTAGCAAGTCGCAGCCTTGAGAATCTCTTTTCAACGTACGAGTGATTGTGGATGGACCAGGTAGGAGACGCCGTCTACGACTAGCGATGACCTGCTGCCCATCTTGTCGCGTCTGTTCGGCAGAGTTAACATGCAATGTTGGGGTTTTTGCAGTTGGGACTGGCGACGGGGTTCTGCACTGACAAAGAAAGCTTCCAAGAGGTGCTACGGTTGAAAGCAGTGGCACTGAATCACAGTGCAAGCTGTTGGCTGCCTCTATTACTCATGACTTCTTCACCAGTCAATTTGGATGGGATTAAGTAGTTTGAGTTGTTTCAAGGCGTCGCACATCCAACCTGTCCACCTTCGAACACTGATTGACAACTTATCGTGGAATTGTGGCCCCTTTAAAGTTCACAGTCTCTCCAAACTCACACGGACGATGTACAAAGTAGACAATTTGCCGTCACCAGAAAAACTCCAAGTATCAGTTATCAGTCCATAAATTCAGTCTTACAGTTCCTAATACTGACTTACAATCCTAGTTGTCCCCAAAACAAGCTGCGCCACTGGGAGGGGGCAAGGAACAAAATCTTGGTGTCAACGCGAATCACAAACGAACAATTACCTTACCCTACAAATCCGACCAGCAATGCCTCGAGGTTAGGGTTACCTCCTCAGCAGACTTTGCACGAAAGATCAGGAGCATCCTATGGCTACTTACTTGAGACTGTCTGGTGTACAAACTCTGACGTTTGAAGATTGTACCATAAGACTCTATCAAGGCCTCGACTTGCATAGTTCCCAACTTATTCAGCTCCGCCATCTGGCTGGAGGGTTAGAGAAATCCAATGACCCAGCACTGAGCTACATGGGCAGTAGGTACCTGAGGAACAAGCTGAAGGTCCCTTTCTATGAAAGCCCCTTGTTATCCAGAGCGAAAGGCACAGGGAACTCTGCATGCATCGAATATCAAAGTATCATATCCTCTACTTGTGAACCTTGACGAACTTCATAAGATCTTCGACAATACACTCACCAGTATCAAACACTACTGTTTGGTTCCGGCATCCATGATCCTTGCTTACGAGACGCAAAACAAGCCCTTTTACAGCATTTCCAGTCCCTTCTTACACACTATATCGCCTCTTATGGAGATCATAGTCCACTTATTCCGTACCAAACTGTGACATGACTCAATAATCAACCGAGATTTTTTGAGGATATCACAGATGCCGTGTAATATAGCTCCATGATTTACCATGTGTATTAGAGTTCTCTCCTTGTCCTGAACAATGGCCTTTGTTGCCAACTGAGTAGTATTGCCTTCACCAAAGTCGACGAAGGCGGCAGTCTTGTTCTTTCTGAACTCAAAAGTGCGATGCATCAACTCAACCGATTTGCCATCGTGAGGAAGACAACAGGCATTGATTCGCAGCCAATGGCTTCTGTTCTTTAGTCCTTACAAATGACATTCGCAATTGTAGTTGTAAGCAAAGGAGTTTCGTCGTTGGACTGGGGCAGTAAACAAGTTCTTGGAGTCAAGATGAATGAATCATCAACCAAGAATTACTTACCCTGCAAGGCGACCAACTTTTCGGGCTGCTAGTAGACATGACAGGAACACACATCGCGGAGTCCCTGTTGGGGTTCAAAACGGAATACCAGGGGTTCACTTTGGGCTATGTGTAATATGAACTTTGAAAGGTCACTTCTGGACAACTCGCTTGCAGCTAGAGCAAAAGGTATATGGAACTCCGGATGCACATACTAATTTAAGCGTTATACCATCTACGTATAGATATTGACGCATGCCGTGGAGTTTCCAACAGTACGCTCACCAATTTCAAAGGTTGCTGGCTGATTACTCCTAAATCTCCATCTACGATTCTTCCATATGAGACACATGACCGGTCTTCCTACCGTGTGTTCAGTGGCTTCGGACACATGACATCGCCACTGACGGAGAGAATTGGTTATTCATTCCCCGCGATTAAGGCTTTGCCAGAATTTCGTGTGAATGATGATGGTCGATATCCTGGAAAATATGTGCTTGGTTACGCTCATCTGTATAAAAGGCTATGCTTGTCCTAGTTAATGACCTTTATCGAGTTGCTCAAGACAATCAGCTCGGCTAGCAACAAAAGACTGTGGCTCTTTATGGTATTGTGACTGGCATCTATGGTGGATTTTCTCACATCACGCCGAGGCAAACATAGTCGAACAATCTTGTTATTTCTTTCTTGGGGGAAAGGTCTTTATTAAAGTTGCATTCTGATTCTTATCTATGACTATGCCTTAATTACCACTACAGACGAGACTTATCAATCTTGGAGGGTCCATAAGTAGCTGCCCAAGGCTCATAGTCCTCCAAAGCCATAACACGCTGCATCTGTCGTCGTCTCAGACCAACATTTCCTCCATCAAACAAAGGATAACACATAACATCATTCAACAACCTCGGGAAAGACATGTCCTTTGCATAAGCCTTCATACCAACAGCCTTCATAGCATCAATGACACACTCAACCGCAACATCGGTGGTGTAGATCTTTGTTTGCATTGCCATCTCAAGCTTGATCTTCCATTCAAGAGCCTCATCCTCGAGAGTGGTTACCGCCTTCCACACAAGCAAACGACTGGTTTCGAGGCGAATCTTGCAGTCGATGAGCTTGTCAGCTACACTCTGATGCTCGATGATGGGCTTGGAGCCACCGCGAGTATCGGATTTGGCGAAGGCGAGGGCCTCTTCGAAGGCTGCGCGGGCAGTTCCTATCGCCATGGCGCCAACGAGAGCAGCTGACATGGCAAAGGCTTGCTCGATCAGACCTTGGGCCTTGAGACCAGGGGTGCAAAGAAGGTTCTCGTGAGGAACTCGGAACTCGGTGAAGCGAGTGTGGGGGCCAGATGCGGTGATTTGGCCTGCAAGTTCAGGTTCACCCAGGACCTGATATGCTTCCTCCTTGTTATTGGCGATGGTCTCTCGAGTTACCAAGAGGACAGCAATCTGAGTAGCTGGCTCAACGTTGGGATCTTGGGGCTTGGATGGATCGTCTGAGATTCTGCAGACGACGCATGCAAGATCAGCCCCTTTATAGTCCCAGCCACCACTGTTGGAGGGCCAGAGCTTAAGACGAACGTTAGTGTATACTTTAGTGTTTGGAGATGAAGTGCACAAACCTTTTCACCGTTGATGATCCATTCGTTTCCAACCTTTCTAGCTGTGGTTTGAAGACCTGGTCCGCCCTTCTGCAGCCAATTCGCCGTTCCACCGGGCTCAGAGTGCATCAAACTGGCCAGAGGTTCACCCTCGCCAGAAATGAAGGGCTTTAAGTACTTCTCCTGCAGGGCAGTTGAATCACTAAGAATCAGGGGCATCAGACCAAGCGCAGTAGCGACAATGGTGAGTGAAGTAGCTGGCTCGACTGCAAAGAGCTCTTCGAGGATGATGCTCTCGTGAACAAGACCCTCCATAGTTCCACCAAGGGCAACAGGAACTTGAGCCTTGATCAAACCATGGCGAACAGCTTCCCTGTAGAAGGGTCTGGTAGCCTGAAAGCGAGAAAATTGGTCTTTCTGGGCGTTGTACTCTGCTGGAGCTTTGGTGAGGATGGTGTTGGCGAAGGCCTGAGCATGGCGCCTGGCTTCGAGCTGAGCGGGAGAAAGTTTGAAGTCAACCATTTTGTATGATTATGAGGTGTAATTAAGAGAATGCTGAGTATGTATCACGATCAAATTGGTCTTTGGATGGAGAGAGTCTTGTCTGTTTATATAACAGTTCGTCTATACCAGCCTCTTATCAATATACTCTGCACCTGATAATGTTATGCTGGTTAACTGTTACCCGACCACTCCCCCCGCTCGTGGATGAGCTGACCATATCTTGTTATCAGGTAGAATTGAAGCTAGCGATGATAGATAGGAGCTAGCATTATGAAGATCAGGGATAATCTGGGGTAACGGGTTTTTAGAATCCGGGGCAGCTTGGATAAGTATTACCCGGACCCGAATTGATACTTCAGCCCTTTCACTTTATCAAGGTTATCCGGATCAGAGAAATTGATCTCCTGTCATTGGATAGAATGGTATCAGCTGATGGGACTAGATAGCAAATATCATGATAAATAGAAGGTTCGTGGCGATCAATCACACTCGGACCCGTGGTTCCTGGAAACTGATTGCCGAACGAGCTGGAACGAGCTCAGCCGGGGACCCGAGAAGTCGGGACAGATACACCAACAAGGTCAATTGATGAAGTGCCGGAGGCAGCCCGGAGGTACTAAGATTCGGTCTTCGGTCAAATACAGATATACCAGGTGTGGAATCTGGTGGCAGTGAAAAACATCGTGAGTATTGAGTGTGATTTGGTATTGACCCCTCCATAAGCTTCACCACGAACTCAATACTCACCAAACAAAACTCTGAGCATGTGAATTTAAATCTTTCGACTTGTTTCAAGGCATCATAGGTTTTAAGGCTACGTTGCAAGAAGGGAAAAATAATAACAAAGCAAGAAATAAAACAAGGCCATGGCGCAAAACATGTGAACTTTTGAACCCTGAATGCTTTACCTTAGAAACTGTCTGGACCCTGAATGCAATGCACGTTGCGGCTCAACCAAGGTTCGGGGGGGTAAAGATTAGTAACGGGTGCGTTCCCAACTTAGTAATCGGGCGTTTTCATGCGGGGCCCAATAGATGGACGGGTCCGTACACTCACGGGTCCCCCATTAGTCAGCATAACCCTAACCCTCTGCCTTGCTGCTTTTTCTGTCTCCCCCTTCTGCTTCACCGCCTAACATCTCATCATATCTATCCTTGCTTACTACTATTAACAAATGAACTCTCTTCCTCCTCAGCAGTGGTATTCATCACAAGAAGATCTTATTCGAGATCTCAATATCTGGGCAGCAATCGGAGGCTATAAATTTATAACC
>JABEEM010003090.1:0-13881 GCA_013363185.1 Fusarium secorum | reverse complement strand
TACATACATACCCCATATTTCGAACACAATGGCTGCGCTAGTAAAGTTAGTCATGAAATGATCAATCATCAGCCCCGGCTCGCTACTGTCAGTACGGTTGGTATAATTGGCCGAGCAGACCCTAGACATCCTAACTAGGAAATATTTAAAAGCGGATAAGTTCACAGGGATGCAAATGTTTGCATCTTGCTTGAGGAATGACGCTACCAGTGAGAGCCTCGGCTTGGTCACCTTGACAGCCCCACCAATCCTTCCACTTGCCTTGAAACACTTCAACTAAGAAAAGGTCGGCAGCAAATCCGTGGAGCATTCATGCGCGCAAGATTGGAAGTGGCACGTGCATAGCCCTTGCCAGTAAGTGATACCAACTTCCTGTGTCAGGGGTCAACAGGCGGAGATTATGTAGCGACAGAGAAATTCTAGGTCTTAAGGTCAAGGCAGCCGATGATACTTGACTTTATGCAGTGGGTCTACGTGGGAGCCTGAGTGACTTTGCAGACAACCAGCGGGCAGTTGACCCTAAAGTAGTACACCTAAGGCAGTTTGAACAACGGCCAAAGCCTGATGCCTCTGTGACTCCTACATGTTGCTTAGTGCACAGACTCGTTAGGCTTTCCTGACAGCAACAATGTATTTTGTGAAAATGAGTATGTGCTATCAAAGTCAGCCCCTAATCCTGACTCTTTTACTTCTCTTATCTGGTAGTTCCTTGGCAAAACGAGTTTGGCTGTTCAAAAGTCAATCTCTCCTCTTGATTCACATCACCAAACGCGCAACTCTGCCGATAGCACAATCTATCCCCCTTCATGTCGAAGTTTGGTCATGCAGTAATACTGGTTGTAATATTTTGGCCCGCAAAACAGACTCTTAGGTTCTATAGCAAGATCAGGGCTGGCGGTGAGTGTCACAGAATGTCTGAGCTACGGACTAGATCTGAAACCTTGACTTGCGTATCATCTCCTATCATAAGTTCTCGAAGGTGTTGCATTTGGCTTCCTAGAGCGTAAAGAGACAACTGCCATAGATACCAACCCCAAAGCAACAGTTTAGCAAAAGCTAGAGTAGCGGTCTGCAAGGCGCAGTATCGGCGATAGTTATATGTAGAGAAATATACTAGGAAAGGATGTTTTGGGTCCGCACAGGAAGGAGAGATTGACCATAGACAAGATGTCGGATAAGCGCTTAGACCTCTTGTTTCAGCTGCTTGGCGGCTCAGCACAACGGACGGAGGATGATGCTCATAGCTCATTTGTGGTTTGTATGGGAGTGCCAAGAACAAGAGTCCAAGTCGGTCCTTGTTGGGTATCGACACTGACGGAGGACAAAAGTTGGCTGAAAGAGGTCAGTCTTGACCATGTTCGGTTGGCTGCCTGCAGTTGAACTTGTAGTGCCTTCAAGTCACAGGATAGACTTGGCATCGAGTCTCGCTGAGTCTCAGCAATAGGGTAAGCTTGTCAGTGCGTGAATGGGTCGCTGGTCCCAAGTGAACGTGTTGCTTCCCCCTCAACATTCTCTCGTCACCGGACGGATAAAATGAGCACAGGCACGCTACAGTGACCGATGATGTACATCCCTCGTAGAACGCGAAACATGTCGCTAAGTCTAAACTGCACGTCGCGAGATTCCAATCATCCCAGTCCGTTGTGCCGATGCGGAACCAAGGTGTCATACTCAGTAGGTATACACACTCTGGCATCCTCTACACGTCTGTAGTTCACACTTCGCCACAGGAGTGATATAGACGAGGCCACTTGGAAACGAACACAGAAGCGAGCATCCGCACATCTTGACGTGGCACGATGATTGTCTTTCTCTCCATCCACGATGGCCTCCCCGGAGGCCACTTCCCGTCTGTCGCGGTTTGGACGATACCTGCTCGCATCCGAGCTCTGATCGTCTGGTCGACGTTCGTGGCTGGATTGATGCTTGGTGTACCGACGACGAAAGCTTCATGGTTTGGTCGACCCGAAAGCAGCTTCAGTCAGACCTCGAGAAACTGTGACTAAGGAAGGAAGCAGGAGAGGTTTTGAGATATCCCATCCTTGATACCATGATGCCATGTCGCTTTTTTTATGCCATGCTCATCCACGCGTTGAGTAGGAGGAGTGGCAGTCAAAGAAGGATATTCGCGTACGCGACGTCCGGCGGGATGGTGATGGTCTTGGTCGGCGACTCGATGCGGACGATCTACTGACCTGAAACCGGTCACTGCTTTTCGAGCTGGCGGCAGTCGATGCGAGATTGGGAGGGTGATGCAAGTTGATCACGGTGACATTGAGTGTCCTGCATTGTTTAGGTTGCGCCTCGGCTGTGGTCGGCTCATGCTATACAGTAAGATGCCAAGGTGCTCTGTCGAATTGGTATGGCTATGGGGAGAAACGAGGCGGCATAGCCGTATGTATCATTTGCCTCAGAGATGAGACCAGAGTCTAGGCGCGTGAATGTTTGAGTGCGGGGCCAGTGGAAACGCTAGCAGAAAGGAGAGTAATCTGTTTGCAGAGGCACTGTGTTTGAATGAAAAGGAATGTGGCTAAGCTTAACTGTGCAAATAAACGTACATGTTGCGTGCCGACTGATTTGTGCGGGATACGTTGCGTGATGCGTGTCGCGTATCGCGTTCTGCTCTACGCGAGGTGACAGTCATCCAATTACTTAGTCATCTGACGACACTAGCTAGCGGTGCGTTCCTTGTCGAGGATCAGGGTCCAAAAATCCCAGCCAAAAGATTAGCGAGATCATCTTGACAAGAGATGATATACCTGGACTTTTTCACGATTTGAATAACTTATGGTTTCTAGATCTGACTAATAAAGCGATTCTGTATGCCCCATACAATTTACATGCCGATCATTCATTTGACTGGATCGTGGGACAGATGTCGATCTAGCCTCTCCCAGAGTGCAGGAAAGTGTTGCACGGTAGACCAGCTGCTGTTCGGAGTCTACTAATCAATGGATTCAATTTTCCTGAAATAAGACAGAAGAATATGCATGTATTGTGTCTCTGGTCATGAAGACCGGGGATGGGGGTGTAGGGTATGTCAACGAGTAAATCCACAACCAATGGGTTCCAATCTATGTCTTGATCTTGTATGGCACCTTTTAGAAGTCTGTGGCTGGCAAGGCCAAGCAAAAGCCTGTGTTGAGTCCATCGAATCTCATGTCATGGGGCGGCTTTGCATCATACGTCAGCTGACTAAACCTTTCCTTCCTCTCTCCTCGAAACCAAACGCCTCCAGCGCGAACCAAACTCAGCTCAATCAACCTACACCCCAACGCGTGCACATAGCTTGCGTAGTTTCCGCCATACACGAGATGGTATCCTCTAACACCGAAAACTCCGCTACGGCATCACCGACTCGAGTTTCCGACATTCCCAACGACGCGTCTACGACCCTTAAACCTCTAGAACGCGACTGAGAACACAACGAAGGACATCATTATGAGTGCTCGCGGTAGCACCATGTCACAGTCCAATAGTCTTTAGAAATTGTCGTTGGACGTCGCCCAAGCAACTCTGGAACTGCTACTTGACCTAAGACACCTCATAGTGGCTACCGTTGAGCCTCGAAGACTTTTGACGCCGATAAAGCCGACGCCAATGAAGCCGCCACGGCGTGCACAAGCGGGCAAATCCCCCAGCATCTCCTCAAAAGTGCTTGTTATCGCGACCAGGACAATTCACGGTTGAAAGTCGACGATGCACGGTATGTCAGGTTAGGGAGAGGGCTCTTACGCATCGACAGCCGCGACACGGAACCGATACTGCGAATCAGGATCCTGGAAGTGGTCACACGGTCAACAGCGATAAAGAGTATTCTCGTGATGAACTCCATCCTTCAACTCAAGCTCTCCAGTTTGGTCAGAGTCTGAAGCGTCCAGCGAGAATGCGCCTGGGAAACGCGTTGCCTTGCCACTTCTCTTTGTTCCGGCTCGTAATCGTGCCTAGACTGTCGATTCTGAAGGCGTAAGCAGCTTCATGCCCAACAACCCAAGCTGCCCTCGCTGCAGCACCACGCAACTTCTCGGCCCGGCTCTTGTACGTTGGCATCATCTCTCATCTCATCACTGACTTTAGTTCATAGGTAGCTGTTGCGCTAGTCTCCACCTCAGCCCAACCGGCCCAATTCTCTCCGCTCCGCTGTCGTGGAGAGTGAAAATGAAGCTTTCGGCTACAGCACCAGGATCGATGAAGTCACTGCCCGCATCTCCATGCACCGTGAGTCCCTGTCTCGGGCCTCCTTCGGAGACACCATCGCGACCCTCACCACCAAGAGCTCCAACTTCCACAAGACCTCCGTCGAGCAGCACAATGACGAAACGGCCCTCGAACGCACCAGCATGATTCGGGCGATGGAAAATCATGATGAGAGAACGGAAGGATGCAAGCAGGAGATCGCTCAGCTTCGGCTTGAGGTGACGGCCTGGGAGGATACCCGCCGTAAAGACGAGATGCGCGGTTCGGCGCTCCAACGGCATACTGAACAGGACATGATAGAGAGGCAGTGGCCCGTAAAGTCTTTTCTAGGAATAGACGACAAGATCAATTGCTCCCGTGTCATTGGCAGTCTGCTCGACATCAGGACGAGTGGATTGTCTTGCCCGACGAAGGCTTTGACAGAGCGGAACATTTCGTTTGTTGGTCTCGCAGATCATATTCCAAGCAGTGTGCCTTCGGCAGTACCCAGGGTATAGACAAGAGATCTACCGCTAGATTGAGAGGCGGACCAGGTGGCTACTTTGGGCGGTAATTGTGCCTGCGCAATCGGTTGCTGGCGGAGTTGTGCGGTGGCCAAAGAATCGACGGGATCTCTTTTCAGAGGGTCCAGTTGAGAACCGTCCTCTGTTCATTCGACTTTGAATATCGATCGAAGGGGATGCCACTGTGTTGCATAGTTAGAGTAATGTGGACTAGAGCTAGCGAACAGCTTCTACAGGGCTCATACAATGCGTCGCCTAGGTATCTGAAGAGCGTAATGCAACAACATGTACAACAGCGTTTGCATAAATGTAGGGTAGTTTACTCTCCCTTGATCTCGGGGTGACGTATTAGTAAGCTGGATCCTTCCTGTCTCGCTCTCGTCGCAGCTAGCGACTGTGGGAGGCGGTTGCACTGCAAACTTGCTCGTACTCCGCGATGAACTGGAGGCGCAAGCGTATATATCCAGTGATGACCAAAGAATGGAGCAGTATTTCTCTTGTTTTTTTGCCCAAAATTGAGATGTATTCAAGTGATGTTTGCGATATGCTTTTTGTGGTTCCGGACGCGATGGAATGATGCGCTAAATATGAGAAGAGTACGACGCAGTGATTACTTAGCGTATTTACAGAGTGCTGTACTAACAACTTGACAACGAAGCAGTGGACACAGGCCACCCGACCGCTGACGAGCTGCCCCAGACCCCGATCCAGTTTAAGCGACGCGTTGAGGGTTTCGCCCAGCGTCTCGAAGCTGTCAGGAAGGACGATGAGCCTATTCCTCCCTCTGTTATCGATCGCTGGGGCGTTCCTGGTACTAAGCATATCCACTTGATCGAATCTGACACTGCTCGTTCCGGATACGCTTGTGCAGTTGGGTTGATACCTAAATATTGGTGTACACGAGAGGGATGATTTCGGGTAGGGTCTCCACTCACGGAATTGAAAAGGGTATCAATCAAATCAATGAAATCAACTTCGGCCCTGAAGTTGATTTGATTGATTGATGATGGGCACTGTTCATAGTACGAAGCACGGATCAGATCATTGCACGATAGAAACGTTGTTCGACGTCTTAGTCCCGACACCGAAACAGGAAGAAAGACTTTTGTTCAAGAATGCGCCCTGGAAGGAGATTAATAACAGGATAGAGCACACACCAAGTAATAGGCCGATAGGAAACACCGCACAGCAGAAGACGGACAAAGAGATATTGGCGGTCTCGGAAGCCATCCAGACCTTAACACCAGGAGCTAAACCATCTCCATACGTAAAGCGGTGGTGGACCGATGATCTCACATAGCTGCGACACGTTTACACATACCCAAAGAACAGAGCGCGAACCGCGAGACGTGCAGGTCAGACCTCCTTAGACCCTGAAGGTTGAGCGACCGCTGCGGCGAAGCAGTATCACGATGCCATCCGACAACTGGAGATGAACCATTCGAAGGAGTTCCTAGCGAACAATGACAACATCTAGCCAAGTTCTTTCTATCATTGTTAGACAATATCGATGGTAAAGGATCTAGGCAACAGAGAACTCCAGTAGTGATGCCGAAACTGACCCTAGAGGGAGTGGAGCGTCGGCTGCGGGAGACATAGTCGTGGAAGGCACCAGGAGAAGACGGTATTTCGCGACCGTCTGGAAGCAGGTCTGCCCGTCGGCAAAGCACGACGTCCTCGATATCTCTCAAGCATCATTAAAGTGAGGCGTGATACCGCAACAATAGAGGCATGCCCGTAACATTCCGCTCAAGAAGCCAGGAAAAGACGAATACACAGTTGCGAAAGCCTGGAGATTGATCTGACTCCTGGCCACATTGGTTAAGGTGTTAGGGGTCGGTGGTGGCCGAGAGAATCTCTTATGCAGTAGAGGCTCACTGATTCCTCCCGAACAATCACTTTAGCGCGCGCAAGCAGCAGTCAGCAGAGCAAGCCCTCATACTTCTACAAGAACACATCTTCTCAGCATGGCGTTCGTGTCATGTCATAAGTCTCATTAGTTTCGACGGAAAAGAGGCATATAATGGTGTGTAAAGAGAGATTATTACAGCACATCAAGGGAAGAGGGATTCCAGAGAGTCTTCACAATGGGTTGACGCGTGTTGCTCAGAGCGGACTACCACCATTACGATCGATGGCCAAAGTTCCGAGAGCAGACTGCTGCCACAAGCAGGACTCCCGCAGGCATCTCCTTTGTTGCCGATGCTGTTTCTGTTCTTTAACGTAGACCTGGTGCAGGTTCAGATCGATAGGAACGGCGAGGCCATAGTGTTCGTGGACGACTACACTGCGTGAATATCTGGACCGACGGCCCAGAGCAACAGGAGAGGGATACAAGCAATAGTAAATGAAGCCCTGGCCTAGGGAAAAGGCAGCGGCGCAACGTTTGAAGCGGAAAAGATGGCAATCATACATTTCACCAGATACACAGGTAAAGTAGACTCGCGCCTTCACTACAAGCAGCACATCGTAAGAGCCGCAACAAAGGGGCTGGAGCGGCGATGGAATTGAAACGACTGAAAGGAATGGCTCCCTCGACAACGAAGCGGCCTTTTACAGCCAATGGTACCTCCTGTGGTGGACTATGCCTCCAATGTCTGGATGCATGCGTGCAAGGCAGTATCGACATATGCCATCCATCGAATGCAAAGGGTAGGAGCGCAGGCGATCATAGGATTCTTCACGAGCCTGGCGACAGGAGTAACCGAGGCGGAAGCTCACATAGCGACCATTTGCGAACGCTCTTGGAGACAAGCAAGCAAGCTTTAGGTAGACATTCATACGCTTCCACAGACAAATCCGGTCCGAAACCTCTGACGAGGGATCAAAGCTTTCCGGCGATTCATATCTCCGCTCAGGCGTATTGCAGATGTATGCAGAGGGCTATTAACAGACACCATAGAGGTTATCCAACCGTTCGTCCTTGCACCATAGGGAGAGCACGTGCAAGCTACGTTTAGCAGACAGGAAGGGAAGAAGAAGACAAGATCAAAGAGCAAGCTCAAGTAGGATGGACGGCAAGAATAGCGACAAGCAGCTCGGCGAGAAATGACCTGGTCGGGATGGGAGGAACTATTTGAATCCCTATATCCTTAGCAAGAGCCGGAAAAATTATCGAAACTTTCTCGGTCACGCTGGGGTCGACGGAAGAGCACAACCCGTACACGGCCGAACTAGCAGCCATTGCTCGTGGTCTGAAATGTGCGCCAGAGATGAAGAATCGGGTTATAGTGAGTTGTTGTTAGATTAGCTCCAAGCAGAAGTTAAGACGTACTGACCAAGCCTAAGAATATCGCTGTATCCAATATTCGGCTTCACAACGCAATGGCAGTGTTGGGCCAGGGCAATTTGATACCTACCGCGCAGGATAGCCCGTTTGCAATTGAGGCAGTCACGGCACGCAGAACCTCTATGGGTTTTTAGCATGGTTTACTACTTCCTAACGAACTGTGGGTATAATAAACGAAATCACTTTTTTATCCCATATAAAAGCCTCGCAATTAGAAACATTCTGCGCACTGAACGAATCGCGCGGCAATAAGAGTCGAGCCTGTAGCTGTGTACTAAATGCTGCCAAAACGCCACCGGTCTGGAAATTTAGTTCTATAACTGGCACAGGAGACGGTACACAGAATAAAGGTTGTAATTTATGATACAGAAACTGTGATAGCGAAGCAACAAGGCTTGATACAATGACTTTGCTCTGTTGGGTGCATGCGCTCTGCAGATCTGCTAATCCTTCTGACAGCTTTGTAAGTCATGTAAGAGGATTGCGGAATAAGAACCAAAGACAAGAATGCAATTCTCGACACTTCTCAAGGACGTACGTGACTAAAATGCCCTTCCTATCGAATCGCCTCTTATAGGCATTGTTTGGGAATAATTGACTGTTAATATATCATCTGATTCATTTACAAAGCTTCGTAGGCGGCAGGTAAGTACCTACCTAACCTATAGGTGTGGAGGCTGGCTACCTTACCCTTATGGCGGATCTAATAGGAGCCGAGATTCGTGGTGGGGCACGATGACACCATTCTTCGACGCCAAAACTATCGAGTCGAGTGGTTAGACCGACGAGTAAAACCCAAGACACCGCGCGACAACCACAAGATACTGCGAAAGAAACACGAAAGACTACAGGTCATTTCCGCAGAAGGCGCTGGATTTCTCGTGAGGAATCGTGCAGGGACGCTAAAAGATTGCAGGAAGCGTTGAAGGGGAATGACGAAGGGACTGCAGGAGGCTGTTGCAAGACAGGAAGAGATAATGGACCAGATGGGCAAGCAGATGGTCGAGCTGAAGAATTACAGCGAGTCCGCGAGCAGCTCGAAATTATCGCGAGGCGAGCACATACAGGTCTCATCGTCAATCCCACGGTCTCAAATCTCACTATGCAGAGTGAACAATATTGCACCAGACGTGGCATTATCTCCCCAGTCTCCAGCCACGAAATATCCTGGGTGCCCTAGTGCCCACCAAGAGGAGCCGCAGTGATACTTGAGGCAAAGATCTACAATCTCCCTGTCTGAAGGGTCCCGGAGTAATGAGACAGAGGCTGATGAAACACATGCTCACCGATCGCGTGAATCATATTCATGAGAGTTGAACTGTGAGCTAAATCAGAGACGAGCTACTCAGAGATGCCGATACACACACTGGCTGTCATAACGAACAAGTCAGAAACATCGCGGCGCTTCACGTCAGAATTGATATGGTGGCCACGTTAAATGTAACATCATCAGGCAACCATTCACATCGCTACGAGATGAGCACACCGCTATTTGAAGGTGCAGTCTTAAGCGAACTTGGACTTTCCGGCATGTAATCCGACAAGTCAGCGTCTGAAGTCCACGAAGGGCCAAGAGAAGACAAAAGGGACGGGCAGGCCCTGGTGGTTGCCAAGTACGCAACAGCCCATTAATCGGGCTGCCGCGTGAAAGGAGGTCCATTGTCTCACCCGGAGCTGAAGTTAACGCTCCCGCCACCAGCGGCTGGAACAGATTCCGAGGTACACGATAAGCTAAATCCAAATATCCGCCAGCCAAAGGCGGCGGATCGGCCAATAACTACTGAGCGTCCGTGCACATTAGTTAGGTCAACCCTCTTCTTAACCGTGGCAAGCTTTATTTCCTGGTGCACAACTGTAACCCCACCCCCTGGCTTGATTTGATGAACAAAGCCGATGTAGTAGTGATCACGTGAGACGGCTCAAACTCTCCTAGGTATATAAAGCTACTGCAGTCTATCCAGGCAGCCCTGCATACAGTTTTGCTCTTAGAAGCCTTGTCCGATTTTACCCTTAAGTGTCTTTCAATTTCTTTCGTCGTCGCACATTACACGAGCACCTGATCACCTTCATACAACGGCTTTGTTCTATTCTGCGTGTCTAGACTATATTCTCATCATCTTTGTGTGATCGTGTTTGCCAACACTCGAATTTCTCCTCTCTCTGATTTCCACACCTGGGTGGGACGCAAAAGCAAGCCACAGACTTTTGATCCAGTCACGAAGGCCTAGAGATGGCACCAGAATATTCCAATCTGCAATTTCGTTTGATGCAGAATTTCACGACACGCTATGCGTCTCGCACCATCACCCAATATGTGTCGGACCGTAGTGGCATGCAGGTTGTTGTTGTTGACGGCCAAGGCCCCATTGTACATGGTTATTTCGCCCTAGCTACCGAGATCTTTGACGACTCAGGTGCTCCTCATACTCTTGAGCATCTTGTCTTCGAAGGGTCCAAGAATTACCGGTACAAAGGTCTTCTCGGCAAGCTGTCTTCGCGAGCCTACTCCCACACAAACGCCTTCACGGCTCCAGACCACACGTTTTGCACCCTTGAATCCGCTGGTTGGGATGCTTTCGCTCAAATTCTCCCCGTCTACCTCGATCATATTTTAGTGCCTACCATTACGGATGAGAGCATCATGACCGAGATTTGGCACATTGACGGCGAAGGTTACGATGCTGGTGTAGTATACTCTGAGATGCAGGCCAAACAGTCTCGGAGCTCGAAACTCATGCATACCAAAGCCTGTCGTCTCCTCTATCCCGAAAACGTGGGATTCCATTACGAGACAGGTGGGGTGACTGATGCTCTCCGAAAACTTGACCCTCAGCGTATTCGCCAGTTTCACCGTGAGACATATCAGCCACGTAACCTGTGCTTGGTTCTTGTCGGAGACGTCAATCAAGATAACCTCCTTCAGGTCCTTACTGATTTCGAGGAGTCCATCAAGGACGACATTCCCTGTCTCAATACACCGTTCAAGAGGTAAGTGGCTCATTGAATGTCGAAATGTGCTTTAGCTAAATACTGATAGGCCTTGGATCGACTCTGCTCAGCCTCCTGAGATTGATGAGACGAAGATTGCTATCGTCGAGTTTCCCGAGGAGGATGAGTCGGTTGGTGAGATTCTTGCTGTTCTTTTCGGCCCCGACTGCATTGATCGCATCGAGTCATCTGCTCTTAATCTGCTGCTTACATACCTCTGTGGTTCTTCTGTCTCTGTTTTGGAGAATGTCATGGTCGAAAAGGAAGAGCTCGCCAGTTCGGTCTCTTGCCGGACCGACCCTCGACCTAAAATGGTCATTTGGCTTCAAGCCACAGGCGTTGCTACTGAGAAGCTTGAATTTGTCGAGAAGCGACTGTTTGAGCTTCTCAAGGAAGTTGCCTCGAAGCCTATAGACATGGACTACATGAGAGAGTGCATTCGTCGTGAGAAGCGTCAAGTCAAGTACCTTGCTGAGACAAATGAAGATTTCTACGCTATTAACATTATCAACGATTACGTCTTTGGTAAACGAGACGGCTCCACCCTTAAACATCTGGAGGATTTGGAACAGTACGACGAGCTGGAGAAGTGGACGGATCAGCAGTGGCGTGACTTCCTCAGCAAATGGATGGTTGATGCTCCTCACATTTCCATCCTCGGAAAGCCTTCCAAGGAATTGGCTGCCAAGATGAAGAAGAATGAAGAAGACCGACTTGCCAAGCGCAAGGAGGATCTCGGTGCTGAGCGTCTTGAGGAGTTCGCCAAGCGTCTTGAAGCTGCCAAGAAGAAGAACGATGAGCCTATTCCTACCTCTGTTATCGATCGCTGGAGCGTTCCTGGTACTCAGTCTATCCACTTGATCGAATCTGACACTGCTCGTTCTGGACACGCTTGTGCAGTTGGCCAGAGTAGTGGACCTGCACAGAATCTCATTGACAGCAAAACTCGAGGCGAGCTCCCGCTGTTCCTCCAATTCGAGAATGTTCCCACCGACTTCGCCCATATCATCATCCATATTGGTACTTCTCAGGTTCCTAAGGAACTCAAGCCCCTCATGCCGATATTCATGGATAACTTCTTCAACACGCATATCATGCGTGATGGAAAGCAAATCGGTTTTGAGCAGGTTGTCATGGAGCTCAAGCGAGACACTATCGCCTACTCCCTCCAGTCCTCTCGCCGTATGGGCGATCCGGACGGAATAATGATCATGTTCCTTGTTGAGTCTGAAAATTACGCTACAGCTGTTGAATGGATTCGTACCATGATGTTCGACTCCATCTTTGATCCCCAGCGACTCAAAACTAGTGTCATCAAGGCTCTAGCTGCCATCCCGAAGTTAAAGAGTGACGGTAATGCCATGGCCAACGAGGTCAATGCTACCATTCACATGAAAAAGTCTTCGTTGGCTGTTGCTGAGCGCGTACTTCCTCGTGCGGTGTATCTGAAGAAGCTCCAGAAGCTTCTCGAGAGCAACCCCGAAACGGTTGTTGACTGGTTTAACACAGTTCGAAACTCGCTCTTCACCTTGCAGAATCTCCGCCTCCTTGTCACCGCCGATCTCAAGATTCTTCAAGACCCCTTGACTACTTGGGACACGCTTTCGAAGTCGCTGACTGTTGCCGAGAACATGATTGAGATTCCCAAGCCTGTGGACCTGCTCAAGGATGAAGGTCGAAAACCCGGATCAGTTGGCGCTATCATTGTGCCCATGGCCACTCTCGAGAGTTCCTATTCTATCTCAACAGCGCAAGGTCTAACTTCGTTCGGTGATCCTCGACTTGCCTCTATTATGGTCGCTATTGCTTATCTCGAAGTTACCGAGGGCCCCCTCTGGAAGGCTGTTCGAGGTGCTGGATGTGCATATGGGTCCGGTTTCTCTCCGGACATCACCTCTGGTGTCATCTCGTACCATGTGTACGGCTCACCTGACGTTTCTAAGGTTATCAAGGCCTCGAAGGATGCCATCAGCAAGATTGCCAACGGTGAAGTCAAGTTTGATCGTTCCTTGCTCAAGGGCACCATCAGCCAGATAGTCCTTGAGCTCGCCCAAAAACAATCCACTATGCCTAGGGCCGCACAGCAAAAGTTTGTCCAGGGTGTTGTGCGTGGTTTGTCAAAGGATTGGGACACAGAGATCCTGCGACGTGCGCGGGCCGTTACCGAGGACGAGATTAAGGCTGCTCTTCGTGAGACTATCCTTCCATGCTTTGAACCCGGCAAGAGCAATGTTGTGGTTACTTCCGCGAAGGCCATGCAAGAGGTTTGTTTGCTCTCCTATTTACACTGCCAATAACTTACATAATATAGGGCATGGAGACAGCTTTTAAGTGCATGGGCTATAAAGTCCAGACTTACAGTCTAGACCCCGAGGGTGGTGAGGAGAACGAATTTTTGGAGGAAGATGAGGAACTAGACCGTCTGGGAATCCTAGAAACCTAAAGGGCCGAATGAGGACTGCTTAAGTGGAGGAAGTGAAATATCAATTAACTTATCAGACTCTATCTGCCATGCAAAGTTGACCGTCTGATGTATCAGCGTCACTGCTGCTTAACAATCCTCATGATACTTGTTAGGTGCCCTAGGTGGTCACAGCAGGTGAACGTTCACATAGTGCACTGCCTTTCGTAGAAGCGGCTCAAGTGAGATCTGAAAAGGCTTTCGATGGAACGTTTACGTCATGAAGAATCTGTAGAGCATAACAAGGCAAGGCGGGAGGCTGACACTTTGCGGTGGTAACAGAATGCTCGTCGGTCAAAGGCGCAGACATATTACACCGGGCCGGCTCGTTCGTAGTCACAATGCAACCCACATCATATGAAGACTCTGCTGGTGGCGCGAGTTGGTGATTGTTAATGACGTAGGCACCTTGTCAATGAAATTAGGTTAACGTGGTTGATAAG